>JAMKCH010036530.1:0-26512 GCA_023653785.1 Ophioderma brevispina | reverse complement strand
TCCTCCCAAGTCTCGATAAATGGTCTCTTGTGCATGTTCAAGATACTCTTATTTCTAAAAATCTCATACACGATTAATCAGTCAGAGTGCTTTCGTTTGGATATTCATCAATCAACAACCATGTCTTATTTACCTCACTGACTAACATAAGATCTCAAATATCAGAGGGGAAATAATGTTGGCATGTGTCTGTTGGATGTCAAAGCATTTGAACAGTGTAACCACACCATTTTTGCCACAAGCTGGCGGCTATGGGCATTGCTCCTTGTGGTGGTTTGCCATCGTATCTTTCCAACCGGCAGCTTTGTTTGCATTGATGGCATTGAGTCTCGTGCAAGAAGTCCTTGTGGGCATTCCTCCAAGGGAGAGCTTTAGGCCTTTTACTTGACCTTTGTTATTCAAACGCATGGTAAGGGCGTGAACCACAGCTTCTTCCTTGTATGCCGATGACAGTGTCATTATAGCCAGTGATGCAAACCCCCGGGACCATTGCCGATAGCTTGAGCAGTGACATGAAAGTACCTGTTATAGGTGGCTGTTGACAAACCAGCTTTCCTTACAGCTGACAAACATGAACTTATCTTGTTTGTCAACAAAAAACTAGCAAGGTTGATAACTTTCACATCTTGTAATGAAGACAATAATCAAACCCAGTCATTCTGTAAATATCTTGGAGCTTTTCTTTGATCACATCTCTCTGGTCTCTGGGATCAGGTTGATTCCATAGTGAGAAAGCCACTGGCAGATGAAGTTCTGTATATGCACTCAAATATTCTGCCCAAAACTTCGCAAGATCTTTGCTCTTCTCTCATCCCATGTCACTTGACTTATTGCTCCACAGCCTGGTACACCGGCTGGACTAATACATACCAGAGGAAGTTGCAAGTGTTTCAAAACAAAATGGCACGGTTCACTCCCCAGAGAGCATCTGTCAAGCTAACCGCCAACACTCAACTATCTGGATGATACAAAATGTAACGCAATTGCCTGGTTCTATCATGTTCACAATGTTTTTTCATTGTACTAGCCCCTCTTACCCTTACCTCCAACCAATTTTTCACAACGAACATCTTCTGTCCATGGCTATGCGACTCGGCCAACGCAATGAATTTTATGTACCAACGTGCAAGGGGCAAACCTTCAAATCATTTTTTTTTTAACCACTCTTACTCTGCCTGGAATTCCAATTTGCCAGCAGTATTAACCATCCAGCCAAACAAGCCTTCAAATAGGCTCTAAAGATCCATCTCAGCCAATGTGCAATGTCCCAAGAGCATGCTACTTTTGTCTAACTCATTCCAATTATTATTCCCCCACCTTTTCTGGCTCAGATGGATCAGGCATCACCATTGCCCTTTTTTTTTTTTTTAACATGTTATTTTGTATTTTAAATGAGTTTTGCAATAGTGCAGACTCAATGGGTTATCCCTTGCATATTTCTGGTTGTTGGGGCTTTATATCCTTGTATTTCAAGTGTTTTGGTATTTTTGTTGTAATTTGTACCGGATTATGCAAAAACAAACAAATAACAAAACAAGATTTGTGGCCGCTAGAAGGAATTTATATAATTTTTTCAAAGAATGCCCCTTAATTGGGCCCACTGACCTTTGATCCCATCGTTCTAACACCCATATTGCCTTGGGTTAGGAGTTTTTTCTCACCACAATGGTGATTTTATATCAATTGATTTGTGGCATAAAACGCAAAAAGGAGGGTAAGAGCGATATGACCTGTAAGGAGCCCTGCATGACCTTTGACCACAATCGGTAAGGCCCCCATATGAGGGCTTGCGTCAGCGGTTTTTCTGACGAAGTCTGGTGCTTATGCAATGAATTTGTGGCAGAAACAACAAAAGGAAGGGTAAAGCATCGACGTGACATGTAATGACCCCTGCGTGACCTTAAAACGCAATTGGGAACCATCCAAATGGGCTTGATCAACGGTTCTTTTGACCAAGTCTTGTGATTGTAGCAAGGATTTGTGGCAGAAACAGCAGAGGAGAAGAGCGGGATGTATTTTGACCTGAATTGACCCCTGCGTGACCTTTTGACCAAATCTGTGTACCCACTCTGTATGGGTTTGGATCAGGGTTCTTCTGACCAAGTCTAGGTGATTATAGTAATTGAGTTTGTGGCAGACAGAAAACAAAAAGGAGGGTAAGAGCTACATGACCTGTAATGACCCCTGGTGACCTTTAATCCCAATATGGAAACACCCCATATGGGGCTTGCTTCAGCGGATATTCTGACGAAGACTGTTGATGATAGCAGTGGATGTGTGGCAAAACCGCAAAAAGGAGGGTTCAGGGTTTCAGGGTTAGCGTGACATGACATGTAATGACCCCTGCGGACCTTTAACCCAATCTGTAAACCAACACCACCCCATATGGGCTCATGCGTCAGCGGATATTCTGATTAGACTGGGTGATTATACAGTTGATTTGTGGCATAAACCGCAAAAAGGAGGGTTGCGTGACATGAACCTTTAAATGACCCCTTGCGTGACTTTACTAACTACTGCATTCTGTGAACATCTCATATGGACCTATAGTCAGCTTTTCTTCTGACAAGTCTGTATTATAGCCAATATTTTGTGGCAGAAACAGCAAAAGGAGTGTAAAGCGAGACTGACCTTCAATGACCCCTGTGTGGGACCTTTGACCCCAAGCTTTGACCCCTGTACTGCACTTGGGTGAGGGGTTATTCAGACAGTCCTGGGTCAAGTTTATGTTAACTGTGTAACACTAGCAGCATTTTCAAATATCAAAAGGTTAGAGAATAACTTGCCCTTTTTTGACCCCTAGTGACTTCATAAATCTCTAATCCACCCCATATGGCCAGTCAACCCGGCAAACATTGTGACCGAATGGCATTGATAGCACATGCAAACTGTGGGAGAAGAAGGAAAAAGGGGGTTAGCGCGACAATGACCGCTATTAACCTTATGCGACTCCTATGGTTAAACTGTTTACACACTATATGAAGCTTTGGTGAAGGGTTCTTGTGGCCAATTCTTGGTTCAATCCGACCAAGCATCTGGCACTAGTAGCATTTTGAAGCAACCGGAAGTGCGTGGGAAACAAAGAAGAAATCGCACAAATACAAGACCTAGCTGTGCTATGCACACGGCTAGGTAAAAATTGAATCGGGTTATGAACACCGTAAGACCCTACATGGCTGTAGGATTTAATGTTTGGAAGAACATGTTATTAGAATATCAACTTGGATCCAATAAGTTTTGTCACATCAAAAGGAATAATTTGAACTTGAGCAAACAAAAAAACTGATAATTTGTTTGTCATATATAACTGGGATACAAATCCTTGTTTGGTTTGCATTTTTAAGCTCAAGAGACTTGCTATTTAAATTGATTAAAACATTCATTCATTCGGTGCCCATTCAGGTAATACGTAAAATTACTGCTAGTTAAAACTTGCAAGATCCCCCTGGCAGGTTGCAAATATGCAAATGAGCTCATTAATATGTGCAAATAGTGACAACACATTGTATGGGTATTACTTATATGCACCACTACCCACATACCAAGTTTCATCAAGTTTGGACTTTGGGAGCTGGTAGAAGTTCATCTTTTTAGTAATGAGCCAATCAGAGCAAATATGCAAATGAACCAATTAGTATGCACAAATAATGATGACAAAGAGCATGAGTATTGCTTGCATCCACTACTTCCCACATACCAAGTTCTGCCAAATGTGGATAATGGGATCTGGTCAATTTTCATTTTTTTTTTATTTATAAGCAGTAAGCTTGTTTGAAAAGCATTGAGAATGTTAGAGATTTTGCACAGTATTCCTGGGGAATAAGAGTGGAAAACTTGGTAAGAGCGAGTTTGCACAGGTTTCAAGGGAATAAGAGCGGAAAAGCCTGAAATACACAATGACCATTGGCCTACAGTCCTGTCTGCCACAGTGCAAGTAGTGGTAGATACTAAGGTCATGTGGTGCAAATGTCATCTAGATTGGGTCGGGGATCTAACCCTTACAGGCGAAGACAGGTGGATGGGCAGACGTATACCATAACATATAGCAAAGGCAATTCACACATGCAATTTCTGAAGGTATCGATTTCTTCTCAACAAAAGCATATCAGGTTCAATAAAATGGTCTATTTTGTAACATAATCATAAGTAAAATATCTTCAACAAATTAAATTACCATTGTTGAATCATAAAGAGTCTGTTATTGAAAATCACTACATATCAATGTCTCTGTTCATGAACATAATGAAACTGCTCAGAGATTTTGTCTTACATCTCTAAGGTAATTATTTTGCCTAAATACTGTATACTCAGCGTCCATAAATTGCGAGAAGAACTAAAATGAAATATCGCACTGATTTTTCAAGCCGAATACAAAACATTCAATGGTTTCACTTTGGCTCCCAAGTTTCGTTGTAGGTTAAAACCATGAAATCTTGCTGAACCAAAGTAAACTGATCTTACACCAGCTATCTTGACTTTTTAATTTGGGAAATTGAACATTTTTACTCAACATTTTGTTTTGTAATCACCGGGATATTATTTTTATAATCATTCAATTATTCTCCCATCTTCTTTTGTTTAACAATACTTTGGTATTAAATATTTTTACTCAAATCACAGCTGAAGACCATGTTAGTCTATGTAAACAATGCATCTGTTTGGCTCAAAATCGGCCAAACATGATTTTTAAGTATCTCAACAAAATAGGCATAACTTCATCCTCCAAAGTCCAAATGACACCAAATAACGATTTCTGAAAAAAAATTTAAAAAAAGTTGAAAACTCATCTCTTTTACAGATTTAATGTTTTTTTGTGTGTACTGTGTGCTCTGAGTTCTTCGGAAGATTTTGCGCCTTATAAGAACAATTTATTATTATTATTTTACCTATTTAAATAAATGCTAATTAACATCTCAGTTTGAGTCAGCTCTCTGTGCACATGGGTATGCATTTAGTATTTTGTTGTGTGTGTTGCTGTGTGAGTGGTTGGGTGGATGTAGGTGAGGTTTTGTGTTGTATTAGGTGTGGGTAGATAGTGGTGTTTTTGTGCATGGCCTAAGGCCCAAGATCAAAAATGTGTGTTGGAGCAGTACATCTCTCCCCACTACACACCTAAAGGTCCATTCATACTTCCACTGCACTGCATTGCTGTGCAGTAAATGTTCCGTCACCTCTGCTGCACTCCTAATCGATTTACTGCAGGTCACGGGTTGCAGTAAACTTGCGACGCATTGCAGGAAAATTTGCATACTGTACCACTGACTACACCCCACTGCATCATCAGTTAAAATAATTTTAAGGTAGAGCAAGCCTAAATAAACTTTTTTCCTGTTTTTTGACTGGGACTAGTCATTTATACCTTAGATGAAAGTGTGTGACACGAGGAACAAAATTTAACCTCATTTGCATAAAATATGCAAATTAGCTATCCAATATGGCCGCCGCAAGTGATAAAATAGGGGATATTTTGAAACACGATTTCTCAAAAAGTAAACAACCCCTATGCTTCATAATTGGCAGGAATGTTGCTATGGACATGTTTCATGTATTGACTGGAACAGATTTGTTGTTTTTACTCCAATTTTTCAAAAAATATTATTTTTTTGAAAGTTCAGATTTTTGCACCTAATTAATTATGCGCATGCATTAATAATGGGGTAAGATAAAATAATTTCAAATTTTTAAAACAGTCAATACCTGTGAAATGTCTCTAAGAATAATTGTGCCAAGTTACAGGTTGATTGGTTTTGTCCTTTTTTCAAAATCATGCTTCTAAATAGCCCAAAACCTCAAAATATGCATTTACAAAATATGCTAATTAGCAATTAATGAATTTTTCTAATTAACACTTACTGTGCTCAAGTGATCGAGATCTCGATCAATACATGTGGCAGGTATTATAAAATGCTGCCTTTGTGTGCATTAGAGGTGTTAAAATAAGGTTTAAATTAGGAAAATGACATTTTTAAATGAAAGCCCATACCTAAAACTATAAAAAAATGCAATAAAGTGTATTTTCATTTTTTTCAAGTAAATCACTTTTTATTTAGACTTGGTCTACCTTAACTTCGTTGCAGTACTGCATTGCGTTGCAATACTGCAAGTGATTGCAGTAACTATTTGGTAGGCTGCATTGCAGCACTGCACTGCAATGCAGTGAAGTGTGAACGGACCTTAACTCTTGTTGTTGCTCGAGTGTACTTATAGGTTGGCCACTTTGAAAGTGATTTTAATATATCACTGTTTGGTCCTCCCCTGCTGGGGTGCACTCTGTGTTCTTGTTTTTGGTTATTGTAGTTGTGCGAAGGGGTATGTGCGACAGTCCATCTTTGATGGGGTGTTTTAGATTTAATTGTGCAATACTTTTATTTTTTGTAGGTGCATATGACCGTTATGGATTACTCTATTTCAGAGCAAGTACACCCATATGAAAAATGTTCATCATGGTAGAACTTCCTTTTACTAAGTGTTTTCAGTTTATCATCCTGTACTTCAATTATTGTGGTATTGTTTGGAGTACCTTAAGAGTTACTGAGCATGATAAACTACAAAACCTAACAATTTTTTCAGAAGTTACTACTGTGTTAGTTTTAATCCTGAAGGAGTACCAACCTTAAAGGAGAACCCGTACAACGAATAATATTAAACAATATACACTATAAAATAATTATTGACCACATATCGAGTGGTTTCATAGAAAACCGGAATTATATAACCCTAACAATGAATTAAAACCATCTAGTCTGACCATGTGCTATTTAAAAATCGCGCTAGTGTATAACGTGTTATGCGATACGACCGACACGTTTAGGTCATACATGCCATAGGAAATACACATAATAAAAGCATCATGTGTGAAGATGTATGACGCTACTGTGCCTTCTGTATAGCATAACTCAAATACACATCCCATATACAGTAGTGCGAATTTCAAATAGCGCTTGGTCAGACAAAATGCTTTTAATTCGTTTTATGGTTAGTATAATTCCGTTTTCCCATGAAACCACTCCATACGTGTTCAATAATTGTTTTTGTAGCGTATATTGTGCAAGTTATTCTCGATACAGGTTCTCCTTTAAAGGCGGCGCAGGTATATGTTGCAGGCAAGACCCCATGTTTGTCACAGTACCTTTTATCCAGCTTTTTTAACACCCCCCATTTACCAATGCCCCTAAGTTTTAACACCTTAGTCAACAAAATTGGGAAATTTGTATTTTTTCAGTTCCACATTCCATTTTTTTGCCAAAAATTTGCATAGACCCAACTTTTGAAAAAAAAATCAGTTCTCAAGCCCCAACGTTTGGTTGGGGTAGGTGTGGGCAAAGAGCCAAAGTTGCATGACTCTCTGGTGTTTGAACTTTCAGCAACTAAGGTAATATGTAATAAGGTATGTACGTCCTGTCATATCAAAAGGGTGCAATTGCTGCCTGTCATTGTTCTACTATTGATAGGCATTTTGATGTTGTAATTATTACTGAAACGTGTCAAACTACATTAATGAGATGCCATACTTTTCTTAATAGCCATCTCATCCAGGTACAGATTTAACATAAATTGTATGAATTATGATTTAAATTGGGCTCATAATCATAGCAAGCAAATGGATCATGCAGGCAGGCTGGCCTTAATTTCTTATATACGAAAGAATGAACTTGCTATGACCTCAATCAATGTATATGGTTGATTTTCATGAAAATGGTGCTTTTTGGAGATAAGACAACAAAAAAATTGTCTCAAAATTGTTTGTTTTATGTTTTAATCATTTATTATGGGAAAAATAATATTGCCAAGAACACTTCTTACATTTCTACACAGTATGCACACTAACATTTTGTACAGCAAAAGAATAGGGTTTATTACGTTATCAATATTTGAAAGCAACAAAATATATATGCCAACTGGTGACATTATCAGAGAGGTTGCTGGGAACAATATTTGTATGAAGTTAAAGTTTGAGTAGCTAATTGAATTCAAGAAACATGCTCCAATTTTTTTAGTTGATCACGTGTATGCGATCCGACCGACACGTTAGTTCATACATGCCATAGGAAATAACATTAACAATCAAACAGCTCAATGTTGATATGTACTGACCGCTACTGTGGCCTTCCATAAGCATACAAAATACACATGCCCATATACAGTATGCGAAGTTTCAAATACGCATGGTCGGACAAATGCTTTTAATTCGTTTATGGTTAGTATAATTTCTTTTCCCCCTTGAACCACTCCATCGTGTTCAATAATTGTTTTTTAGCGTATATTGTGCAAGTTTTTCTCAACAGGTTCTCCCTTTAAAGTCGGGCGGCGGTATTTTCAGCAAGAACCCCATGTTTTTCAAGTTTTTACCTTTTATTCCCTTTTAACACCGCCATTATACGCCATGCCCCTAGTTTTAACCAGTCAACCAAATTGGGAAATTTGGTATTGTTCAGTGTCCACATTCCTTTTTTTTGGGGGCCAAATTTGCATAGCCCCAACTTTTAAAAAAACAACAAACAGTTCTCAAGCCCCAACTTTGGTTGGGGTAGTGTGGGCAAGAAGCAAATTTGCATGACTCTCTGGTGTTTGAACTTTCAGCAACTAAGGTATATGAATAAGGTTGACTCTGTTCATAAATCAAAGGGTGCAATTGCTGCCTGTCATGGTTCTACTAACTATTGGATAGGCATTGGATGTGTAATTATTACTAGACACGTGTCAAACTACATTAATGAGATGCCAATACTTTTCTTATAGCCATCTCATCCAGTACAAATTTTAACTATAAGTTGTATGAATAGGAGTTAAATTGGTCTCATAACTAGCAACAAAGGAATCATTCAGGCAGGCTGGCCTAATTCTTATATACGAAAGAATGAACCGTGCTATACCACCTCAATCAATGTATATTGTTGATGTTCATGAAATGGTGCTTTTTTTGAGATAAGACCACAAAACAATTGTCTCAAAATTGTTTGTTTGATGTTTTATCATTTATTATGGGAAAAAAATATTGCCAAGAACACTTCTTACATTTCTACACAGTATGCACACTAACATTTTGTCCAGCAAAGAAAGGTTTTTTTACTTCTCAATATTTGACAGCACAAAGAAGATATGCCCCTGTGTGACATTTCAAGAGGTCTGGGAAATTTTGTATGAAGTTACATTTTGAGTAGCTAATGCATTCAAGAAACATGCTCCCATTTTTTTAGTTATTACGTTATCCTTGAGTTTCAATTCTGCCTGAAATAGGATCTCATAAATAAACAAGTTGATAAAGATCCCTTTACATTTAATTCTATGGATACATTTAATTGACATAATCCCCCCAAACAGATCCCTTGCCCCCCCCAGCCCCATCCCCCCCCCAATTGACGGACTTTTGTAGCAGTGTCTATGGAAGTAATCCAAGTTTGCCCCCTCAAAAAGCCTTGGCACCCTTCAATCCCCCCCATTTTCAAGGTCTATGTGACGCCACTGCTAAGAAACCTTTCCCACCAATCCGCAATTATGTTACCATTGAAATAAGATGCCCATCATTATTAGAATCTTACCAACTTTACAACCTGCGTTGTGAAGGATAATGAATAAACAGGTTTTCACGGACTTATGTTGTATTTCAACATTAAAAATTGAAATACAGGAAAAACATTACATTTTCTTATAACAATCTTATCGAAATTTTGTTATCACAAAATGTGTAAAAAATTTTTTATTTTTTGAACCTAATTTTGTTGTGTTTCGGAACGAATCAGTTTTAATCCCTATTTTTCTATGTTTGAAGGCAAGTATCTCAGAGAAGAAAAAGACTGACAACGACATATGCCTAAATGCACTCAACCACTCCTATCAAATATCTTTTAGGACCTTTAAGCATTGTTTAAAAGTCTTATTAAACAAAGACAGAAAAACAAAAATACTTGAAATGCACCGTTTTCATGAAAATCTACCGGTATTTGTCGGTTTTTTGCGACAATCAATGCATTGTGTTGGTCGTTAATATCCCTTTACTTATCTTATTTCATCACACTATGATTTTTGATGATATTTAATCTCTGCTAATGGAGTATTGTATAATCCCCTACCCAGTACGTCATCAATTTCAGAGTTAGAAAAACCATACCTTTTTTTCATATTTTCCTGTTTTGTGACACCCTGAATCATGTACGTGTGTACCTCATCAACGGTTGGAAAGGGACCCTTTTACACTTTTCTTTCTTCAGGTATCATATCCTCTTTGAATCACAGTGGTGCCCTTCAGTTGCGGCTCCAGAATCGGTAAAGCAGGAGCGAAAGGAAGTATATCCTGTCAGTATCGGAAACACTCAATTCATGCCAGAATTCTTATTGAAGTAAGTATATTGGTGATCAAGTGGCCCGTATAGCTACAATATACATTGTCACTATTTATGTGAAACCCGGTCAAAGTGTTGGTTGATAACACCAATTTTTAACTCTCGTTTCGCCCCTCGTTTCCGATTCTGGAGCCGCCCCTGGGTTCAGATTTGTATGCGCTAAGAGATATTTCTTGCAACATTTTATAATTTAATTTTTGCCATTCATGTCAATTGAAAGCCACTTGTGCGTGGCATAGCAGCCATAGTGGTCTGAGGGGGAACGCCAGGTCACAAATTGTCGGATTGAAGGGTAAAAGACCAAACAAGTTAATTGTGCATGATTTTTTCACAAACTTTTCCTGATTTTACACCTCAATTTTTTCCAAGGGGGCACTCTGCGACCCCATGCTTACACTCGTAGGGACACATTATACTCAAATTAATTCATATAAATCAATTGATCTGTATAAATGTTTTGTTAATCATAAATTGGAGGTTTCTAATTATAGAGTGGGATGTGTGAGCAGTAGACTTCCTCCGTTTATAAGTTGGTGTTTAAAACCCCATGACGACATTGATCCTCAATTAGTCGGCAACTTTGGCAGAAATCCGCCCCTTGATTTTAGCAGCTGGTGCGACTCCAGAAAAATACTTTCACTTCAGAGTCCTTGCTAGTATGACTTCGACTGACTGTTTATTCAGGTTAAACATTTCAACTACATGTCTAGGGTTACAATCCGAAGGGTATAACCAGCACTGAACGAAATATTCCAGAATGTTCTTTATTCTTCTGTATATACTGCTTTTGAGAAATGGATGTTTAATATTTCTACGAACACTCTATCATTACTCAAATGTAATAACATTCATAAAGCTCATCTAGGTACGTAATCAACAACCTTATATAAATCTAAGACAATTTTAATTATGACACCAGATGAAAACTTCTTAATCTTTCCTTTCTTACTGATTAGCTTTCTGATTGTCACCGCGAGGTGATGTCCTTATGTTGACCCATTATTGTGTATCTCTGCATCAGCGTACCCAGCCTGGGTGCAGGCACGCCCGCACACTGGAATTTGCCAAATAGACAATCAAAGCCGATTTTTTTAATTATCTCCCGCACCTACCACACCCAAGGTCCTGGGTAGCCCCTCCTGTATGTAAATAAAGTTGTATTACTTTAGAATACGTCTTCTGTATTTTGCGAAACGAAATGACCATTGGTATATGCTGTTATTCCGTTTTAATCAGCATAAGCGGTAATCCAATGGGCTTTCGTTTGCAAAATACAGAACCTATAATAACTAACTTGGTATTCCACTAGTTTTGTGCAGATTGAACCCCCCTGGCTTTAGCCAAGACATATAGTCCCATGTGCATGTTGGGCTATAATCCTGGCATGCATGTATGATATTCTTGTTTAGGATATATAAGCCTACCGATAAAAACCACCGTCCTTTGTTGTTATTCATTGGTCCAAAAAGTCACACAATTTAGCATAACTTTCTATACGATCTATTAACAATTTTGGTCAGTTTGGGACTGGACTGGGCAATCTATTACAAAACTTTTTCTATAATAGCCATTCCAAATACATGTCCACCCTGGCCCAGATGCTCCTCTGTCTTTATCGGTCACCGAATACCTATAATAAAATCCTGATCATATCCCCAAAGCCTTGCACAAGATTTTACTATTTGGTATTAAGTTTATCCTTCAGTTGGAATGCAGTTTATTTTGCTTTTTCAAATATTGAATGCCTTTTAAACCTATGTGGTGCATATTTACATATTGGTTTAAAAACAAGTGTGTAGTTCACCCCTTGTATGTTTTTCAATTTATATGATAAAATCTTTCCATCTATGTGAATTTTATGTTGAGCTTAGTCGTAATATCTGGGCAATCGTGCCTTCATCCTCATCTGTAATATTTGGAGCATTTTTCAATTTCTCCATCAATATGTAATTTGTTTGCTGTTATTTGTACTAAAGCAATATTAGCACAGTTTTAAGGGCCCCCCAATTTTCAAAATTTGGTGTTTTTTTTAATTTGAGATTTTTGAAGTAGCATTGGTAACTGGCTAGTAAACTATTCATGTGAATGGTTAAGTCGAAATGTCTGTCACAAACGAAGGAAAAGGATTTTGACGAGGAATAATATTATCGGGGATTCCCCGATAATAATTCAACGGCTCTGCTGGAAACGGCCTCCTTCCAATGTGAAATAACCGGGAAACAGCGCCATGGATGTGTCTACGCTCAGCACATTAGTTGTTTTAATAGTCGGGCGAGTGAAGTTACAGGTTATTTTCTCGATGCGGTGGCACTATTTCATCACGAACGGGGACATAGATGTAGCATTTTTCCAGCTCTGACGTTAAGTCCAATCTAGGATCCCAATTCTAATGTACAAATCCGTATTTTGTGATAAATAGCATTTTTAGCATTCGCGTCGCAGGTATTAGTTTCTATCACAATTACCAACGTAACTGCTGCAACAAAATATCAAAATTTGAAACATTGGGGGCGCTCTTCAAAACAATGTGCCAATATTGCTTTAACATTACTGTGGAAACTGTATGTAAAACCGACCCAATGGAGGATAAATGTATTTTTGTAATTAAATTGTAATTTGTTTTTTGCTTGTTCAAACCTCAATAAGATCATATTTTAGATGTAACATGTCAAGGTAAAGAGGACAGACCAGGTACAACGGACTGACACCCATCTCCCTTTCCAAAGCGATTGGGTCAGACTCCCCCAGATGTGCTGTAGGGGATCACTGCACCACCTCTACAGTGAGTCTGTTACCTTCCCAGCATGAATAATGCCAGTACCCATTTAACTGGGTAGAGTGGAGTAATTAAGGTAAAGCGCCTCAAGGCGCAATACATTTTAAGGAATGTTAAGGGAACATAATGAGAAAGAGAACCTGGGATGGTGAGAAGGGGCCTGGTATTGCTCACTCACAATGGACATAATGGCATTGAAAAAAAAATGACATAATGAAAAGGACCCCTTGACTGAAATAGATTCCACAAGTTTGCAACCTTTGGATGTTTACATTATGTAAAAACAGTAAAAACAGGAAGAGTTCGGGGGGGGGGGGGGAGGTGGCAGTTTGTGGCAATTTCTGGGGAGGTGGCAGTTTGTGGCAATTTCTGGAAAACAGAAAAGCAAGGTGTAACACCATCCCGACAGAATTTACA
The DNA here is from genome assembly GCA_023653785.1 of Ophioderma brevispina. Taxonomy (NCBI): domain Eukaryota; kingdom Metazoa; phylum Echinodermata; class Ophiuroidea; order Amphilepidida; family Ophiodermatidae; genus Ophioderma; species Ophioderma brevispina. The sequence goes on along the minus strand of JAMKCH010036530.1, from coordinate 12,979 downwards.
GTGTATCTAGACATGTATGTCTTGCGACACATTCAAAAGCATTCGACCGGGATTCAGGGCATGGTACTTTAGGATTGTATTAAGATATGATCTGCCAAGTGCAAGATGGATTAGGCACATATACAACTACAATGGTCTTGTGAGCTGATGACAAATTGCTTTTCAAGTTTGGTAAATGCTGCAGTAATGTTCAGACCTTGTTCAGAAATTGCCACAAACTGCCACTCCCAATGACCCCCCCCCTTACCTGTTCCAGAAATTGCCCACAAAACTTGCCACTCCCCGCCCCAATTAAACACATTTTTAAGAAATGCAACATGTTAAAAACTTAACCGAACTTTGATAAATATGAACTTTATCTATAACAAAGGCCTGTCCCAGTGACTATAAAACATCGGAGAGAGAGAGAAGCTGACCACCCCTAAACTCCCGACCAAGACACAAGAATTCAAGGACAGGAGATTTGAGATTTGTTCCAAATAGGTGATCGAGCCAAGGTAAATAACACACCAGAATAATAATGACAGACTACAGGTGTTATAAACGCTGTGCCCGAGTGGGACTGCAAGGTTGATTTTTATGGAGCAACCCCCCAACTTAATCCTCAAAATGAGATTTTGGTATCTGAAGTTGTTAATATTTTGTCATACCTACAGTGAAAATTGAGGTAATGGCCTAGCGGTTAGGGAGCTTGCCTCTGGCGCAAATTACCATCAAATGCCCGGGTTCGAATCCCGGTGGGGTCGTGGCACGTGCGGGGATTTATCGGGTACTATCAATTCTGGATTTGATCTGTTATACCAAGCTAGTGATTAAATACAGAATACAACTCTCCTCCATGGTTCACTTGGAGTTGTGCAAATGGATCATGAAAGCATCCAGTCCTTCGGAGGGGACGTTTAAGCCGTCGGTTCCCGTGTACAGAGAGCCACAACTGTCATTTACATCGCAGTCAGTGTCGAATAAGAGTAGGGTGTAAACCCTGACTGTTCACAATCCGCCCCATCCTCAAATAGCGGGCCATGTTAGGAGGCGTCCGTATCATGGATACACCGGCCCCGGATCATCAACTAGATGAACCTCCTGACACCACCAAAAAAAGCCATTTAACCAATGACTTGGTGGATACGAGCAAACAACAAAAAGTTGAAATTTAAAGCCCAGAGGATGTTTTCCTTTTGATGTTAGGACAAAAAAAAAAAGAAAAGAGTTCCTCGCTCCTGTAGCTCACACCATGAGCATTAGTTTTTTTTTTTTGGGGGGGGGGGTTGTTTCTTTCTTACTCTCTCCTGCAGATGACTAGTGAATTAATTGTTGTTTTGGTTCAAACATTTCAAAATGATTTATTTTCATGGCATATTCAAAGTCAGCCTAAATGCATTGAAATGAGTCCAACAAGCCCTAGTCCTTTGTTTTCGTTGATTTTTTAGAGTGGGTGTCCCAAATGACCCTGCAAATAATTTGGAAAACCAGCTCAAATGATCACTGACTTATGTTTCACCTTATACAAACTTGCCCGCACGGAGAGAATTAAGTAAAAACAAGTTATGTGCTATGCAGAAATTCTTGTATTTTTTTTTAATTTTTTAGTTTTTTTCCTTTTTTTGACCAGTTCAAAACTTAAAACGTAAAAATGAAGTGAATCCGAATGATTTTACCTGCCAGAAAGTAGTAGACTTTGCAGAAGACTTCGTTCAACACCACAGTATATTAGGTTTATCCTATTGTTTCATGATTTAATGCATGAAATTTAGCAAGCAAAAGTAATTTGTCCTAATCTGATTCCAGTTCAGAGTTATATTAAATTCACACAACTGATTCAAAAATGAAATTTTTTAACAGCCCCTTGAAGAAATGATCTCTCTCCGATGAAATTTAAAATCACACTGACTTTTGAATTCACTTACTCTCTAAGCAAAGAGTGAATTTCATCTTTTAGAGGACTACAAGGGCCCACTCTGAAAATATTGTAAATTTTCACGACCTTTCATAAATATTTTTGGCTCAAATTTATATTCTTTATAATTAAATACAAATGATATGACAAAATGATATCATTTCGTCAATTATCAAGATAAAATTTTTGATTTTTTTTTTTTTTTTTTTTTTTTTTAATATTTTTCACTCTTTTCAGAGTGGGTGGGCCGTAGGTCACTCTAAAAGAGTGAAATTCACTCTTTGGCTTTAGAGAGTACAAGCATTAATATCTCACGACCATACTTTGAATTCAAAACCTTAATAGTGGGAAATATATGCTAATTCCAAGGAATTACAGTGATTATTTTAAAATATACCACCTATGCAGTCATGAAGCTTAGACAAACCTTTTTCCCCCCTTTATGACAAAAATGTCTACCACATTTTATTCACATGCACTGTCCTGACGATGTGTGTTCCTCCTCACTTGTGCATGCACCAACAACTGTGTCCCTCCAAAGGTACCGAAGTCCCACCTTATAGTAAAGAGAAATTTGAACTGTTTACATATTCGCACTGTGTGCACCTGTAAATTCGCACAAGGTGCAAGACTTTCAATTCAAAATGTGAACTTACAAAATTTAGGTCTTATGGAGCAACTGTCCTGAGTTAAGAACAACAGTGCTAAGGGCAAATACTTTACTTTACAGGAAACAATCATGCAGTCCATTTCGGTCTTCATTTTGTGGGAGAATTGTCATAATTCAGGAAAATACAGCAGAAACTTGTTACAATGAAATCGCTTACATCGAAATCAACTTTCTCTGAAGTAAATCGCTCAGGGATTCCCCGGCTGCACTGCCTATCATCTCATTGTGTAAAGTTATAACGAACTGCATACAATGAAATATCGGGTGCAACAAACACAATTTGCTCACAGTTGTTATTTTCCTTGTTAAAGTTCCAATTCATGCTTGACAAGGCATACCGCAGGCTAATTACACAAAAATCTTATGTCCATAAGAGATTGTTTTCGTGAATACAACGTGTAGTCACATTATAGTACACATGGTCAACACGTTTGGACATGTGCTGGCTGGCTCAGGATTCCCAAATCGGTGCTAAATATAGAAAATATTTTGCATGCATAATGCATTCATGTAGGCTTATAGGTATTACATGCCCATTACGTCACTGGCCGAGCTTTAATCATGTCAGTTGCTACATGTAAGTTAATGATCAGATCAAAGACTTAAGTAGATGGGTGGTCCCCGGGTTTCGCGATCACCTGGGTATCGCGATCACCTGGCTTGAATGACCCTCGGGTGTCCCGGTTTGTTTGACCTTGAATGACCCCTCATGACGTTGTCGTGACTTTTAAAATTTCCGGCATCAACAGTCGACCCCGGCCACCAAGTTTCGTCTGGATACACCAAAGTTTACTTGGCCTTTTATAATATAGATGAACAAATGAATCAATCCTAAACTCCCTATGTGTGTTGGCATCAACAATCAACCCCACCCTCCCAGTTTCATGTCCATACACTGTTTATCCTTATCTTGGATTCCCAAGACTTTTGCAGGTGCACTGTCATATTACACCTTCCAAAGGAATTTGATCCATAGCCATTGCAGCACACAGACAGCATTATACATGGTGACCCAGTTTACTCTAATGTAAACAAACTTGCTCAGTACTATTTGTTTGGAATTACTTTGGATACTCTTTTATACCTTAATATGTTGGATACTCTTCGGTTTGTTTTGGCGATTACCCGGCCCGTGGGGTGCGTAGCCGCTAACCAATCGAACTTGATCTGGCCCGGCCTAAGCTACACCCACCCACCAAGTTTCGCGACCGTACAACCCCCGGCCTCTGAGAAAATAGGCGGACAGACATCCAGACAGACGAACAGATACACGTGGCCTATTATAATATAGATTAGCTTTTTAAGCATCTAATTAATGTTTTGTTTATGGTCTTTGTAGACATGTGTTACACACCGGTAATATTCAACATTGTGGGATTGGTTGGGTAATGTTAGGCTTTATGATAACAGTCACGTATATAACAAAATAGTTTTGCTGACCCCAACGGTTTTCCTTACAACAAGTTTCCACTGTACTAATTTACAATCCAAGATGAACTAGCTTGTATGTTCTATGGGAACATTGTAATCAAACACTCTAAAAAATATCAGATTTTCTTTGCACTGTACTAATGACATTTTAGTTTAACAAGAAAGTTTAGAAACTTTCTTCAATACAATGATACACTGTACTTTATGGTGTTATTTACAACATATTTTATCACTGAACTCTTTTGACTTTGTCATTTTAAGTATTTTATACTTGGGAGTCAGGAATTGCAATGCCATTCAGAAAATTGGATCAGAGTCTTTTAAATTACAGGACTCCTGTATAAAACACAATCAGAGTGCTTGTTATTCTAAACACCAGCATAGCGTTGGAATTGACTCTCTGCAAATCATCAAATGCACCGTCAACAAAGATTATCACATTTGGACCATCTGTTTGTTACTGACTACCCCACTGATAATCATCAGTCTCTGCATCGCTATATGAGTTCTTTCTTGGTCTATCTCTATTATATCTGTTTCTATTGTAGCCATATCTGTCTATACTTTGGCCGTATTTGTTCCTATAGCCACCTCCATATGGTCTCCTGCCTCCCCACTTGCCTCCTGTCTAGCTTTACCTGCAGACAAAATGGACAGACATATGTTAATCATTTACAATGACTCCTTTACTTTCCAAAAACTTCTGAATTCAACAAGGGAGGTTCTCGAAACCACAAAGGTCCCCCGCCCGTCGCGGAAGTAACGGAGGGGAGAGGGTAATTTTAAGATCACAGGGAGAATTGTGATTGAAATAAGTGGTTCTCAAACCACTGAGGCTGCTGCCATAGCAGTTGCAATTTGACGGTATCAATGTTGACTACATTGACCATACAACTATTTGTAGTTATTTGACCTTAGATGACCCTACTTGACCTTGAAATGACCTTCAAATTTTTCGGCACTGAATGTTGACCACACCCACCAAGTTTCATCATCCTACCACATACTTAGTGATTTGACCTTGGATGACCCCGCATGACCTTGAAATGACCTTCAAAATTTTCAGCAATGAATGCGTACTACACCCATCAGTTTTCATGACCCCCTACTACCATGTGTAAGGATTTGACCTTGGATGACCCCACATGACCTTGAAATGACCATCAAAATTTTAGGCACTGAATGTTGACCACACCCACCAAGTTTCATCATCCTACCACATACTTAGTGATTTGACCTTGGATGACCCCGCATGACCTTGAAATGACCTTCAAATTGTTTGGCACTGAATGCTGACCACACCCACCAAGTTTCATCATCCTGCCACCTACTTAGTGGTTTGACCTTGAATGACCCGACATGACCTTGAAATGACCTTCAAATTTTTCGGCACTGAATGTTGACCACACCCACCAAGTTTCATCATCCTACCACATTTGACAAGGTTTATAGCAATATTATCCCATTTGACCTTGAATGGCCCGCATGACCTTGAAATGACCTTCATATTTTTCGGCACTGAATGTTGACCACACCCACCAAGTTTCATCATCCTGCCACAATTGCCAAGGCTTATAGCAATTTAATCCCATTTTTGACCGCATTTGACCTTTGACCCTGCCACATGCCCCACCTCCGAACTCATCCGTCTACTTGGGTGACATCTATGGTGCGAAGATGGACACCCATACTTGCTTAGATCAAAAGATATCATGTTTACAAGGCTTATAACAATATATCCTATTTTTGACCAAATTTAACCATATTTTTGACCATATTTGACCTTTGACCCATGTCACATGACCCACTTTACATCCCAGCCAACGCCTACTTGAGATGCATCTATGATGCGAAGATGGACACCCACACTTGCTTGGATCCAGAGATATTGCGTGGGACGCACGCACACACACATGCACGCACGCACACACACACACGGACGCAGGGCATTTCTATAGTCCCCCTTTGCCAACTAAAGTTGGCAGGGGACCAAAAAATAGCAGTCATATGTTTAAGTTTACTTTTTCTGTGAGCAGCCATCATACTAAACATTTAATCCTAATCACTAATCCATAAAATCATATTCATTCTTTAGTCCTAACTGCAATCCCTAACTAATAACCCCACAAGATAAACCCATCCAAATCATCATTTTCCTTGGTATTTTATAATGATGATGAGGAGGATGGGATGTCCATCTACTTGGTCGAAAGTTTACACACAATGCATGACTCAACATGATTGATACTGGTAAATGTTCCCAAACAAATGATCTAATTTTGCACATAAATACTGTTTTTTTTTGTGGATTTTAAAGGTCCATGGACACGTCTGAGTAGACATTTCTTAATTCCTTACATTTTCGTACCTCAGCAGTATCCTGATCATATTGCAACACAGATTTTTAAAAGTGAACAACGGGAAAGTGTTAAATTTCAAGGATAAATATACCCTAACTCACAGGGCCTTCTCCTGTTTTTCGCGAACGCGTATCAAGATGCTGGAGTTGGATTTGACCAGGGCTCGATTTACCTGGGTTTACATGCACAAATGCATGTAAAATTGGCTCAGTGCATGTGAAATTTTGCCTGTGCATGCAAAATTTTGTGTTTTTCAGCCAATTTTCAAGGAAAAATCATAATGGTGCATGTGAATTTTATTTCCTAAATCGACCCCTGGATTTGACCCTGTTAATGACGTCAGAGTAACATGTTGTAAACAAAGCTCACACGTGGGCTAACCGCACCGCACACTCCAGATATCTCTCCATGTCAGTTTCTTTGTCTGGGAACTTGAATAAAGCTATTCTGTTCTGATTCTCCTTGTCGGTACGGTCGCCGCTGGTGCACCCGTCGACAATACAGCACATTATTATCATAATTTTAAGGCACCAAATCAAGAAAAATTATGCCATATGATACAACACGTACTACGCATATACCGCGAGAAGTCAACTGTGTACGTATGCAAGAAAACTGGGCCATGCGCACGTCCGTTCCACGATGACGATCATGACGCGTTACGCGTATTTGTTACTCGGGCGTCACTTCCGGGTCATCGCTGCCAGCGCGATAATCACTTTCGTTTTGGAATTTCATTTGAAAGCTTGTCCAAAACACATGATATTATACCCAATTTTTATCAAATATACGGTTTCTCAATTACTGCTTCATGCAGATTTTATATTGATACCAATACATACCATGAATGAAACCATTTTTTGGTGGTATTATAAGTATGTTTAAAGCATGTCCATGGACCTTTAAATAGATAGTGACTTTCTTCCAATCCTTCGCCTTACTGCTTACCTCCTCTATGTGATGATTCAGCCATTGTTAACAACTCTGGGCTAATTTCTTGGTTTGTTTCTTTCAAAACTCCAACCAATTTATGAGCTAAACTTGCATTTTCTTCAGAAAAGAGAGTGTATGCCGTGCCTGTTCTCTCATGCCGAGCTGTGCGCCCTATGCGATGGATGTAATCCTCAATGACGTGTGGGAAGTCATAATTAATCACATGCTTGATGTCTGTAACATCTAAAAGGAATAAGATAATGGTACACCTTGGTTAAAAGTCAAATACTCTGGCTCATAATTTTTTGGACAGTTTAGAACGTACGCCCAATTCTCTGCCAAAACGGCGCACTATTGTGCTGCACCTAGACGCAGTACACACAAAGATCAACGCACTTGTTTGTTATGTCCAAGAAATCATGACCCAGAGTATAGACCGCCACTTCTGGATGTTGTTACCAATCTGCTGGCTTCTATGAGATTTAGGACCATATGCACCATATGGTCCTGGAGCATATGGTCATGGTGCAAAAATGCTTCAGGAGCACATTTGATTAAGCTCCTGGAGCATAAATAATCTGAAACAATATTTTATGTCAAATATGTCCAGGAGCATATTTGAATATGCTGAATATGTTCCTGGAGCATATTTGAATACACAATGGTCCAGGAGCATAGGAGAAATATTCTAAGTCAAATACTGTTCAAGGAGCATATCTGCCATATGGTCCTGGAGCATGTGCATTCAAATTTGACTTAGAATATTTCTCCAAATTACTTATGCTCCAGGACCATAATATATGGTCCTGGACCATAATTTTGGGCCAAAGTCTCAGAGAAGCAATCTGCTGTGCACAAGGGGGATTTTTACTCTTCCTCAAATGGATGCCACTGCACATAAACAATGGTTGTAGTACTAAATTGCACCTTACCTTAAAAATTCAACATCAAACGAAGATGGCACATTTGACAGGTACTTGAGTGGTCTACAAAGTTTTAGAAATTCTGAACATTTAGACAGGCCTTCCATTTAAAAAAAATATTTAGCCTCGGATTAATTGACCATTAATCCTACCCAAATGAAGACTTGAAATATGCATGATCCATTAGCTTACTGTATTTTGCCATATGAAACATAATGAAACAGGCTCGCCGCACCCATTAGATTACATGCATTATTTCAGTATCATATGACATGACAGAATAAAGCATGTATATATTTGCTTTCACTACAAGGCTCCCACTTCGATTTAAAAATAGGGCATCCACGATTTCACATGCCTGATTTGATGCGTGCAAGAAAGCTTTGTCATAATTAGTCTTAATATTATAAGATCAGAAAAGTGCACATCAAAAACTTGACACTTGGGTAACTCGGTGACATTTTCTTTAAGTGATTATATTAGCTACTCACCTAGACCTCTAGCGGCTACATCTGTGGCTATCAAAACAGGTTTCCGCCCAGTACGAAATTCTATTGATGAGACAAAATTTGACAAAGGAGGGTAAATAGGAAAAGATTGGCCCAAAGTTAACACTTCTGTATTGAAACCAAAATATTCCTCTCTACCGATCAAGTAGGGGAAAATATGAACCAAATAGTAGAAATTAATATTGGAAATATTACCTATAGAACCATCTATGAAGTAACTCACAATCTATATCCAAATTCCCCTAGATGACCTTTGACCCCACACATTAAGGTCACATGTGTGACTCTACCCACGGCTCACTGTGTCCAAGTCCCATTGAATTTGATCAAACTGTGTGGATATACTGACCAATTATAAACTATAGTCGCCGTCACAATTCCTTTTCTGAAATAGGCGTCTACATACGCGCGCGAAGTTGCTGCGTGTAACGCGCAGACTATGTATTTCTTTTACGCGTTGTCATGGTTCTGTCTGGCGGGAATGCTAGCATAGTCTTGACTCAGAGAAAAGGAATTATGACGGAGAGTATAGAGCTAACATGTTGACCACCCACAACATACCCACACACATGAAATGACCTTTTATATCCCCCTTCATACCAAGAGTAGTGAAGCTTTTCTACATGCATGCAGGAAGACTCCCACTATGGAAGTAAAGTTTTCATATAATAGTTGGCCATACGGTTGAAAGTCAAATTTTTGTCAATGGTTCTAGCTCTTTTTTGACGAAAAGTAAAAGTGGTGCCGTTGTATGCTAATCTTTTGTTTGAAGGCAAAATCAGAGAAAATTGCCTTTTGTTACTTTTTAAAGAAATCACACATTTGTTGTTTTAATTCTGGCGTAACGACAATGGATTCATGATTAACAAAGAGCCAAGGAACATTTATGACACTTACGTTGATAACATTATCTCTCTGAGCTTGTGATCTGTCTCCATGTATTGATACTGCTGGGATGCTACGATTAAGATAAAAGACAACTGCATTGGATCACAAACACCACTTGAACAATCAGAACATAAGCACTGACAGGGTCTGTGAATCACATTTGTAGTACAATGCAAAGTGGAAGGTATTTCAACGGGGCACTAACACTGTAGCAAGTCTGAGCGCAATTTGGAAAAGGCCATCAGTTGGATATTAATTCCTACGAGTCGACAATGTTGTGTACGTCGGATGCCAGCTTATATGTTATCACATATCATAAAATCGGCCAAAATCGGCTTTGGGGAAAATTCTCTACGAGCAACTAAATATTGGGTGACGAGTACACTTGCAACGGTAAGGGCGGACGATTGAAACGCTAATGGCGCGGGCGTCAAACATATGTTGTTGCGCTTGTGCGTTTATGGACACTGGCGCATGTGTTATTTTCATATGAAACCTGTATGTCTTACACTGTGTGGCTTTCGTATCATTGGTGCAAGGGTGTAGGAGTATATTCATTACAGTATGGTGTGTTAGGAGAAGTATCGCCTTTTCTTGTGTGTGTCTTGCCATAGAAGGCAAGCGTCGTTCTTAGGGGTCGGGGCCTATAGGGGGTTATGGATTTTAGTCCATAAAAGATATTTAAAAGTTGTTTGACAAACAAAAAGTTAGGCTGACACAAGCAAAAATCGCCATCAATGTGTAAGTTTATGAAGATGATTACACTCCACAAATATCCATCATCAAAAGTCCCACTCATCAAAGATGATATTCTCATTGACGTAACCCAGGGGTGTCCTTTGACATGAAGATGAGGCCTAATTACTAGTATGGACATTTCCAGAGTAAGCTTATAGTCAGTCCGACCATATACTTATAACGATACTTAACCACAAGGCCAATAAAGTATACAGAAGCATTGAAACTATAGGGACTGAACCCATGACCATTATGAGACAAAAAACAACAGGTAAGTTTTTACCTCTGTTTAAAGACAGCGAGAGATGGTGCTTCTCTTACAAAAAATTGACTCTTAAATAGTTTCTGAACAAAATGGCCTATAAGAGGAAAACATTTCACGTGTCCACAATTTTGGGCATTTAAAATAATATACATTTTGATTTTTCAAAACCAAAATACAGTATTAAAATTGTACATTATACAAAGTTAGACTTATCTGGCAGGGATGAATTTTAATTTATCTTGTAAGACTTGTTCCTAGTAGATACGGTAGTATTAAATCCGTATTTTGTGCCGTTATTGGCCCCTCCACTATAGGACACCACCTTTTTTTAACGAGAATGAAATGGAATTGTCCAACTCGGCATCATATATAATCCCACTGCTCACTCGGAATCACGGTCTGGTCCAAATAAGACCCTCAAATCCTCAGGCCATACTGACCAGGGTGGGTAAACAAAAAATTTGACCAGTAAAAATATCACACCAAAACCTTAGTGGTGGGCACCTTTTACTGCGGAACAAGTTCTACAAGATAATTAAATTCATCTGCAGGTAAGGTCTAACGTTGTATAATTAACAATTATCTTGCATAACTTGTTCCTTGTAGATAAGGTATAAATCGTAGATTCAAAGCTCACCTTTTCATAGGACAGGAATTGCCTGAGAAAAAATCTTTATGAACTTCGGCCGGGTGTGTTTATGAAACGATGCAGTAACACACTAGCAATTAGACCAATCAAGCCTTTTTCAAAATCAGTAACTGACACTCCTTGGCTGTGAAAAGCAGAGCGGATGTTGCCCCTGAATTTGGTTGAGAGTTGTGGGTGGAAAATAGACACATCTATCCAGCCCTTCTGATTAACAAATTTAATCTCTGATATAGTGGCTATTTGTGTGACCCACGATGAGGTTTAAATATGAAAATAAACGGTGCATGTCAACCCTAATACTGTGGGTTTAGCCTTTAAAAATTTATTCCAAAAACTTACCACACAGACAGCCTATCTTTAATATATCTTGGCAAATCAATTTGCTTAATTCCGCGCCCTGGGCGCGTTGCACTTGTTGGTTTTGATACTAATGAATAAGAAATGTATCCCTCATCATCCTTGACATTTAAAATTCAGTTAGATAATGCGCAATGCATCACGTCGGTCTGCCGGAAAACTAATGCAACTAAATTGCAGTTTCCACGTTAGGACTTTAAAGAAATCTAATCTAATCTAGGGCATTATATTAATATAACGTAGGAATTTCTCCACCGGGCCAAGCCAAGTAAACAATGTAACGGGAACTGGAGGCGTTTGTTGAAAAAAATCCTTTCATGAGCCGTGTAATCAAATAGTGACTACCGACAGGTACACCGTCAACAGGCAGATGAGTCATTGAAATGGCAGAGCGGGTGTAAGTATTATTGTGGAATATGACAAACCCTCTTGAATAAAGAAGACAGAATATGTGAAATTGCACCTAAAGATGTGAAAGGGATACTTTTGCTTGTTACACCAGCGAACCCATTGTTTCCAAGCTCCAGAGTATTGTTGTTCGGTACCTGGATCTCCATAGGCGAGAATAAGCTCGGGGCTCGCCAAGAATTCCTTGATCTGATAAGTGTAGGCTGACACAAGCCAACCTGCCAGTTCACTGGGACGCAGAGGTTTGCTTTCTCCTGAGTGATGATTGAAGTGAAGAAGATTGCGGACTTTTGGAAGTAGAAGGGCTGTGAATTAGCATGGCTTAGTAGACTCGGAAACCAAGGTTGCATTTGCCATACTGGCAGCGATTAATAATAATAATTTTTGACACCTGTCGGTGTGCACTTATACAATTAAACGGACTTATTAGACAAAATGGTGGGAACGAGTATGCCACTATATTTCCCACGGAATGAAGAAAGACAGCGTCGACCTTCTCATGCCAGAGGTGTTGGGGTTCCAAGAAAACGAACTTGTTGAATTGGGCATTGAGCCTCGAGGCGAAAAGGTCCCAATTGAGTAGTTGACTCGACAAATGTCAACGGTGGCGGCGCACGGGGTAACATGACACGACACCGGCAATGGGAATATAAGCCACCACCCTCAATGGTATTGAATTTTGTCTTAAACAGAATAACAGGCAAGTACAATTGAGCCAGACAACGAGTAAGTCTTGACACAAATTGTGAGAGATCACGAGTACTGAACTTACCGTAATCATTGCGCTCATTCTCGGAAGTTTCTTAGTTTGTACTCGCATCGTGTTTATTAAAGCTATATCGGTGTTTAATTTCACGTAGTTTGGTCAAAAGTGTCGACTTGGGTTAATTTTGTTTTTAGACATGTGCACTCGCTCTCGTTCGTCCCTTGAGACTGTGCACACGTGGCTAT
>JAMKCH010036529.1:0-14898 GCA_023653785.1 Ophioderma brevispina | reverse complement strand
GTTAGTCACTTTATAGGCCTGCGGCGCAATCCTCTGGCTAAGAAAAGTGAGAAAAACTCTTAAAAAAAATGAAAAAAACTGAAAAAAAATGTCAAAAATGTCTAAAAGAGTGTTTTTAAGAGGAAAAATCTCAAAAACTATATAGGTTTGAATTCTTCCTTATTATAGTTTGAAAAAAGTGTGTTTTTAAAAAAAATGTCTAAAAAAAAACATGTCTTTTAAAGAGAGTTTTTTTAATAAAACACCCCACAACGTAGCTCTTGTAAGTTTGTAGTATGTGTATGTATGTAGGTTGTATGTATGTATGTATGTATTTTATGTAGTATGTATTAGCCTAATTAATAATTAGAGGACTTTAGAGGACTTGTTGTGTGACACGTCTTTGCTGGAAAGGAATTGGTACAAGCGTGGTCAGCCTGACTATTATACACCTACAGGTCCCCTGTTGAAAATACAATCGGGATAGTTTACGACTAACTTAGGGTACACAATTAACATGACAGGTGGATTGGAATCATCAAGTGAGTGAATTAGTTGAAAAGTTTAAGAACTTGTTACAAAAAAACTGGACATTGCCCCTTGGCTTCAAGCCATTAATATTCTGTGCCTACCACAGTGAGGGCTTTTTTGGCGAATGGAATGATTGATTGTTAAATATATCAGATCATGGTTGGGCCAACATAACCGATGTCCAACGCAAGTAGTTTTTGTCCCGAAATCTCCGGGGGTTCGGAATTCAAAAACCAAACGATTTATTTTGGAGGAAGATTCGTGTTTTCTTCAGAGTTGGATTCAATGCTGAATTGGTCCAAAGAATGCCGAAAAACCCCTCAAACTACATATGCAGAAAAGGAAAGAAAAACTGATCAAAAACAATAACTTGCAGGATATGAAAATTGACCAGAGTGGACTATTGTTTTAAGAAACACAAGAACATGTTTGAGTAAATCCTCATGCTCGAACTAAACCATATTTGCTGTCTCTATAAACTGGAGATTTTCTAATAAGGTGAATGAAGATTATGCAATAAAGGATGGTGATTTGATATTATAAAAAAGCATATCAATTGTATTATCTGAAACTTGGCGAAAGGCAGCAAAATTGGAACTGGAAAGAACTGGAAAGAACTTGAATCACAGGGAAGACTTGCTGATCCTCGAGAAGACAGACTATTGATGTTCAATGGAACACTGAAGAATGAATGAAAGGGAATAAGCAGCGATTAATGCGAGAGAATAAAAAATGTGGAAATGCATTTTTTTAGCTATAAATAAAGATAAAACTATATTACAATTCAATATAACTACTTTAATGTAGGAATAAAAGCACCCAATAGTGAAAAAATTATCTTTGAGGATTTTGTTCATACTGTCTCCTGCAAATAGACATTGCAGCGTGACGACTCCAAATCTACACTAAACAGGATGATTTGGTTTACAGCAGATAGAACAAACAATAATCTAATAAGATTGGGGTTTTTTTGGTTTTGTTTCTTTTTTTTTTTTGTTTGTTTGTTGTTGGTTTTTGTTGTTGTTTTTGTTGTTTTTTTGTTTTTTTTGAGGTCAAAAACTGTCAGTCATGTGCACAATATAATGCTTATAAATTGCTATATTCACCATGAAAGACTTTTTGATCTCCAAGTCGGAAATTTTGATAGCACGTATAGAAATACAGAATCAGTTTAAGCCAACCACCTGCAGGTTATGTTGGCACATCTGTGCCAGTAACAAAAAAATACCCCAAACCAAATAAGAAATTCTTTGATGTTTTTTCGGGTTTCTGATCAGCAAATCGCTGCTTACCCTTTAAGTGATGACGTCATCAAGTTCATCACTAAGGCGATGCTTCAGATCGCTGAAACTAATCCTTGCTTCATGTCATGTTCCTCAAGTCAGCACGTCTGTCCCTCTGTAACACCCCTTATGACACAATTTCACATTTTTGCAATGGCTGCATGCAATTTTCAGAATCAATTAAATTGCGAGGCTATGACTGGTAAAACTCTTACAAAAAGAGATATCGAAATATAACAATTCTATGACTATTACCATGAACAGCCCATTTTTGATTGATCTTAATCACAAATACGATGATGGAAATTCCACTTTTGTTAATATATTTCAGGTCATACACGCAAGGAACCTGATTATTCATCATTGATTGCGAGAATATAGTGGCTTTAAGTTGAAATTTCTTGCTCCCTTGATGCTTTCATGTAGAACTGCTATACAAGCTAAATTCAACAGGGGGTGGTATTGGTGGTTGTTTTTTGGGTGGGGTAGTATCAGCCTCTTTGCAATCAGCGGTACTATTGCGGATTAGTCTTCAAAATCATCGTCTTGTGATCGGATCGCTCGATCATTTCATATCCATTCATCGGATGAAATCCTTGTTCCCGCCCCAACTCGTTTTTTCACTTGCCTCGCCGTTTAATGGGAAAAAAAAAAAAAAAAATATCTTTTGTCATAATTATTCAATGTAATGTTGTTTGCACTTCGGTGGCTCATGTACTTTTCATGATCATCATTGAATAAAGATTGGAACTTTGTATTTATGTATGTTGTATGTATGTAGATGTATGCGTATGTAAGCTGGCGACCGGTTTCGGACGTGCCCTCGCGTTCGTCCGGACAATTTCCCAAAATTTCATCCTGGATCCTATAATTCTGGTTGCTTTTTTGGCATATACACCGTCCCGTAGCTTCCGCCGTCAACGTTTGCGCAATTTGTGTCAGAATATGGGGACTTACTCAGGAGCTAAAATCTTCTTTCAAGAGTCAATGTGATCTGGTCGTCTGAAGCTAACGAACACAACGCTTCCAGATCCATACAACCGCACACACAACCCGGACATCTTCCCCACTGCCGAGAGTTTGGACGCATTTACTGGCAAAATCCTCACTGATATTGGTCTCGATTCGAGGGCTTCAATTCCAACTCATTGCAAATGACAACATGGTAAGAAACTAACTTTTATCATCCCCGACCCAACCCAATGGTGGAAACTTGTAAAAATCCTTACCTCAGTTTTCATAAGGGGAGGCGAATTTCAAGAACAGAAAGCTAACTACAGCGTGAATACAGCACGACCTTTCTGAAGTACTTATTCCGTATCCTCTGCAAATTCCCCATCCCTGATATGGGGAATCGCCATCACCCAATTCAGCCGACAAAACCTGGTACCTTAGAAAAATCAAATATGGTTTAGACTATATACGCAAGGAAATTCAACCTAGTTTCAGAACAAAAATCAAAATGCGAACAAGAACCCAACCAATTCAAAGACTAAACTAACTGAACTCTGGAAATCGAACAAAAACGGCCATTGAAATTATCACACATGATTGTATGGATAATTCACAGTTAAGTGTCCTGTCAACAAGAATTGTCATGATTTTTACGTCCGAGAAAAGCGTGTTTATTAGAAGAATGGAACCCTGATTTGGCACCATGGAATTATCATCGTGATCATTGGACTTAAATTCCCCCGCTCGACATTGAATAATCTGAGTTTGACAATTCCGATTACAGAAGATGAAATCAAAGCATTCCTCTTAACTGGCCCTCACAAATCGCACCAAGTATGACCGATTACATATAATTAACTTTTTAATTAGCAACGTGATTACTCTTAAGGTCAATATTTAACACAAGTTTAAAAAACTGTAAAATACTAGTTTGGAAACATGCTCTCATAGTTTAATTCCTAACTCCAGTGTTTACTCAAGAGACTTTATCCTGAATGTCGCATTCAAACTTGCACGCCCGAACTGTTCGAGACCGAACTAATTGTCCCTCATCGATAAGTCCCATTAATAAGGAGTTAAATTAATTCCATTACGCCTTATTGATAGTTCAATAAGAGGACACCGCGATCTCACGATGTACAGCATCTCATCAAGCGTTTGTCAATCAATATGGTGTCAGTCCGGTCCATGATTTACATCTTTTTATTTGTTTTTGATGAAGTTATACCTTTACCATGAACACTTTTATCTCAAAAATTAATGTTTTTTCATTTTTGGAAATGGGAATGTATTTTCTTTTTTTTTGGAGTGGGGTAGGGGATGCGTTATTTCTTGAGTTATAGGAATTTTCTTTGGATGAGGGGCTTGTTTTTTTTTTTTCTTTTTTGGGAGGGGGAGGGGTATTCCTTCTTTCGGAAATGGGGATGTATTTTCTCTTTTAGGTGGTTGTAGGGGTGTTTATTTCTTGTCTTTTTTTTTTGAGGATATGAGTTTTCATTCTGTGCACAGAGGATTGTTTTTTCTTTTGTTTTTTGAAAGGAGGGAGAGGTTTTCCGGTAGTCCCGGGACATCATTTCCATCGTTCGGCTTCTCCATCGGCCGTTTACGTACACTCCACTGGCGGTCCAATTGTGGTAAAACGTTTTTTCTATGTAGTGGGTGGAACTGCGCACTTGATAAGATTGCGTTATTCCGTAGTGAAATATGTGTTTTGAAAGCCGTGATTTCCTGCCGTTAAGACTCCCTTTTACTCTTTCTTGAACTGCAACTGTCACACCAGGCGGCGCGTGGTTGTGCGCTATCCGTGAACTCGCGTCCCCACCACGGACTGTAACTGCACCCCAATGCCGACATCTCATGTTGAGTCTGCCCTTCACTTCCTATCTTTCATGTAAACATGCTCGTCGAAAACATGAACCGAAGCCAATGCAGCCACATCGCCTTATACCCTGCCGCAATTACGACATTAACCACTCACAATTAAGCCCTTGGACCGTAACACTCCACTGGCGGTAACGTCAGTGCTATAGTGGCACCGTCAGATGTATTACACCCGCCGAATTCAATAGGCACTTAGCATGTCTCTTTAAATCACACTTAAAGGATAATCCCTGAGGATTATAATTCGATCCTTCTTATCTTTGGTTCGTGCAGAGGGTCACCTGATGGCATCCATTTCAAAACTTGTCACTATATACAAACTTTTATGAGGTTTTTTTAGGCAAGCGTATAATCCCGTGGATTGTTGAAACAAGAACTTTCTCATAACAAAAAGGATCGTTACCACGGAATGGTGTACAAGAAACACTGTTTTTGTCTTAATCCTATCCACAGTTTTCAGCCTCATCTGGTACCGTGTATATTCTGTGTCTGAACTTGCAGATGCATTTTGGAAGTATTGATCATGAAATGAATGGTTGATGCTTTAAGGGCCTATGGGTACCTGAAAAAATAATTTCAAATTTAACTAGACATTTACCCAGATTCTACGTGTCAAGTTTGATACGAACTTATGTCTTTACGATCCTATTGTGCAGCATAGAGGCATCTTCAGCGGTTGTCCGACTCTTTGATTGCTTGCTTTTGAGCAGGGAAACATTGTCTTAGGTGGTTATGTTAACGACATGCAGCGTCCATCCCCAATAAAGTTTCAAGGGTATGTCCGATGACATTCTCTTGCAACCACTGCCCGAAGCTTCTATGGTTGACATGGTATCCAAAACTGAACAGTTCATTGATCACTCTGGAATGAATTAAACATCGTAAAGTTGCTATAATTGCACGGGCAAAGGTCGGGCACATTGGTATCGTAGGGATGGTACAAGAAATATTCAAAGAAATTCAAGTGATAGATACCAAAACTTGCAATCTTGGGTCAATCCAATAACTGGGCCATGACATCAGCTTGGATTGTAACTCTAATCATCTCAAGTTTCTGATATATTTATATCTCTTTCTCACATTTGGAAAAAAAATTGATTCGTCGCTGCTTCCTATTGTGCAAAATTGGAGGCTATATACCATGGTCATGTCAAACGAACTTTTACCTTAGCAATGTTACCATGTCACTTTCACACTCACTGTTTTGGAAGATGAAATTGTTCATTCTATTAGATCTTGGTTTGGACTGACATTCCAGTAATAGGGACATCATTTTATACCCTAGAAAATTTGGGTGATTGTGTGTTATCAATCCCACCACCATGTACATTGCTAAAAAGATTTCGTTTTTGTTATCGACTTTGAACTCTAATGAGCCCCTAACTAGACATAGTGCACGCTCATCACTTGAGCTACTATTAAAAAACGTAGAGTGGATAGAAATAACGATTCGTCATTTGCTGGCTATTGTACTGATGAGAACGGTCGTGATTAAGCAATGTGCAGTTAATTGGCCTAAATCAGTTTGGATCGAGCTCAATGAATTGGGCATGCGTGAAGGCCTTAGGTTGGAGATGTCTGGGGACGAGTATTTGTACATCTCCTCTCTTGATAATGAATTGTCTATTGTTTTGCGGCAATCAAATCTGCTACATTCATCATATCAAAACGCAGCATTTGATAATCGCATCACCAGGTTTAAGAACAAAGATTTCGCAAGCAGAATTTGGAACACGCCTTTCATGATTTCAAATCTCGAACTTATCTCACCATACTGCAATCAATGATAATCTTGTCAAGTTCATCTTTAAGACACTTCGCAACTTCTTGACTGTAACTCTCATTGCACCGCTATTATCCTCGTGTTAATCCCCAGTCATGCTTATTTGTAACACCCCATTTTGACACTGCTTCTCCTGTTCTAATGGTTTGCATGATTTTCAATGACATGTATATCAAACGTCACTACGGATCGTTAGCCATATTCATTCTCACTTACTATTAGCCTCCTCAGTTCACTGTGTCAATGTAAACAGGTTAATTACAGGTAACATGTTGAATGCCAACTCAACACAGCTTTATACTAATTTTATTCACGAAAACCGTACTTACTCATCTTGATGATCATTTGAAAAAGGCTAACATTGAGTTTCTTCGCCGTATGACACCCGCTTTTGTTGACCAATGGTTTGATAATACCAAATTTATGTATTACAGTCCTTTATGTGAACTCATCAATCTCGACACACATACTCATCAAAATTCGTCATCATTATTATAGGGTCTACAGGGTTGTCCACAAATGGGTTCCCGGGTTAAAAATACTTGGGTTCGACACCCGGAGGAGCAGAGCCATTGCCAAGTATCTGAGCATCACCGCTGCCATGGCTCAACATTGTGTGGCAAATCAATGTTGGTGGCGGTCAATGCACAGTGCTAATTTGTTTTCGCCCTTCCATTTGCCATTTGCTTGGCTATGGTTTGCTCTTCACCATATTTCAGTCTTATGCATTTATTTTACCTTGTTGTTTTCCTTTGTGTTTCTCACTTTTTGCTTGTAATTAATTTCGAACTTGCCGCCTGCTCTGCGAGCTATATGTGGCTTCCTCTGTATTTTGGAATAATTGCAGTTTCTAATACATAACCTTGAACTATTATGTATGTGGTATTATTAAAGCTAATTACCTATTAGAGGACTTTAAAAAGTGATCTTTGTCCGCAAACTTTAGTTTGTTTTAACAGAGTAAAAACCTATATATAGCAAGATTGAATGTTTATGTTAATATGTTCCAGATAGTTATATTTATTTCTAGCGTTTAAAACAGATCAAAATGTTTGTCGGTGTATGTATGTCCAGTCTTTTGTTAAGTGTTGCAATTTTTTTCTCTCCTGCCCCAAACTCTTGAGCCAATTTCAACCACATTGTCCGAGAAACCTTGGTCCAAGGTTCATACTAGTGTGTTCAAAGATTGGGCCATTAAGGGGCTTCTTGAAAATATGAATTTGTTTTTCTGTCACAGATAAATTGCTATAATCCCCAATCTTGGTCAGAAGATCCACTGGCCCAAAACCCAATATGGGGTTTTTAACAGATTGGATTCAGGTCACACGCCATTGAACCAAATTAGGTCAGAAGAATCACTCAACCACTTACTCGCGTGAAACAAATGGGAGCGCACCACTAATGGCTCTCCCATAGGAAACACGCACATTTTTGTACGGTTCCGGTTACAGTACACAACTCCCTGCAATCCTTGAGGCATCAGTTTGGATTAAAATTAAGGTCTTTTCTGAAGATTTTAGAAAATTTGCTTGCATATGGTGTTGACCATCTACGTTGCATGTTATTTTCACATTAAAAAAATGCAACAGGTAAATTTACCCAACCCCGCCTGGGAAGACCACCATGCACATCCGCGGCCGTATCTTGGATTTGCGATGAAACCTGATTTTGTTTCTCATGTTATGCAATGTTGACATCAATTTCTATCATCCATTGTGGATATTCATGGTGATTGGTAGCTCCCGTTAGTGAAGGAATTAGAAATGACCTGGGGGCCCGTTCCCCAAACTCATGCGTAACTCTATGTGTATACTAACACATGCGTATGTCCTACATAACTAGACCTTTTCATACCATTACACAGTGCTTTGGAAAAATTGGTCCACTCAGGTGTATGACAGTATGCAAGTAGAGTACGCATGTGAGTTTGGTTTATACGGGCCCCAGTAGACTTGGTTCTGAGCTTGCACTTTTTTTACTGGACTGACTGTATTACATAAACGTTTGTCAATAAAGTTAGTGGTGTGCCCCATATGGTGTGTTAACAGCACGGCGGGAAAAAAACCGGCAAGCTCGGGGAAAGTCATGCGGGAACTCCTGCAGACTCGCTGAAATTTTAGTGACGCAAAAGAAAAGAAGAGAAAAAAATAGGAATAATAATAGAAAAATGTGATATAAACAAGGAAAACATAGTAAAATAATCAAGGGAAACAAGAGTAAAATAAACCATTAATTGAATAATAAAAGTAGGAAAATGAGTCTAGAGTACCAGTGTGTTTATTTCTTGATAAAATCTGAGACGAACATAGCTACGTCTCGGGATAAATCACCACAAAAT
Source organism: Ophioderma brevispina (assembly GCA_023653785.1). Classification (NCBI taxonomy): domain Eukaryota; kingdom Metazoa; phylum Echinodermata; class Ophiuroidea; order Amphilepidida; family Ophiodermatidae; genus Ophioderma; species Ophioderma brevispina. The sequence continues at coordinate 6,149 of JAMKCH010036529.1, read as the reverse complement.
CTAGCACAAGAAAGCCGACCCTCATCACTGTAGCAAATGTCTATCAATGTCATCAGCGCACGTGTGTAATCAACTTTAGTATCAGCTCCAGTATCAACCTGTCGATCTGTGTATTATAGAAATGGTTTCGTTGCGAAAAGAATTTTAAAATGGCGAAAAAGAACTTTAACATAGTGTCTTTGTAAGATTACATCAAGTTGGATTGAATCTGAAATTTGAATATAAAAATTAATAATAAAGGATTAAAAAATAAACTTATTCCCCACGTGGCCGAATCTAGCAAAATATGACAACTGCATAGCAAAAGGGGTGGATGGTGCTGTTCTTACACAAAGTCGTCTTCCATCCACTCTCAGTGTGAACAGAACATGGGACGGCTTGAAAACAACTATGTTATCTAAGGTCAAATCAGCAAAAAGTCAGAACTTGATATTATTGTGTAAGTAATCTTAGCTTCTCCCGTTGTATTTTGGCTGGTAGGTAGGGTCCATTTGGGCACAATCTGAACGATGGGCCTACCCATATCGCTTAAAAAAGTGTTAAAAATGCGCACCAAATAGCTTTTCAATTGCAACTCCTTTTTCTTCATTTTTCAAAAAGCTTCAGCTTCTGAGGGGGGAGATCCCCCTCAGACACCCCGACCCCTTTTGCCGCTAACACTCCGCGATGGCTGCAAATCAGCCGTATAAGTCGCTGGGGACTGACCTTGCCAGGGAAAAAACAAATTATTTTTTTCAGCCGTGGTTAACAGATTGGGTTGTGCCAATTAAAGGGACATTTTTGTCCCTTTATATAATTTGTTTTCTCTTCTGCCTAATTAATTAAACCCAATGCATGGCCTAGCTTGGTCAGAAGAGCCACTGACTCATGGGGTGTGTTCAGAGAATGACACCCATTGACCACTCTCGGACCTTTTAACCCCATCATACAAATGTTACACATTTTGCGATCACAAAGAGGGGCAAGACCTCGTGTCGAGAACCATCCTGTTCTTAATTACCAAACAGTTTTGGGTACCAAGTCCAATTGTTATCATGTATTTCCATTGTAAGTAAAATAAGGGTGGCACAAAAACATTGTCCTCTTTGAATGCCATCACTTGATAGGCTTCTGCATCATTGTTGCTCTGGTTATATAATGGTGCATATCGTGCATTTCCGATTGGAAATAAGCTCTAAAGCTATTATAGGTCCCCGCCGAACGAGTTCGGAACAGGAACTATGAAAGAGCAGCGTCTGTTCATCCGTCCGTCCTTCCGTCCGTGATAAAAATGTTAACCCACGTTGTGTACGATTTATCTGGAGTTCCGTAAAGGCTACAATGATGTAACATGGTGGAAAGAAGTGGGTTGATGAGTTCTCAACCTGATTAGATTTTGGGCACATTTTGGCAAATTACATATGCAAATGGGCTAATTAATATGCAAAAATCTGCGTAATTGCTGTATTTGTGAAACGGTACTCCGATATGCAAAATTCCCTTAATGCTGATACATGAAAGCTTATCATGGTGTGCATCTTCTTTGCCATTTGAAAGTACTGTGATATTGCGGACTCATTGACAACGAACAGCCTTACTATGCTAGAGACACTTTTAATAGTGATCAGGGGCGGATTTTGCATAGCATAGGGCGCAGGGCGCATTGTAGATGTATAAATGCCTTATTCTTACGAACGGGGCGCCCTGTTGCAACCCCCCAACTTCAGAATTGCGATATGATGAAAAATTTGGCGCCCGAGCTTTTGAGGAAATCATGGATCGCCCCTGATGCTTGCCCCCCTGAAAATATATCTTCCCCCCCAAAAAAAAGCTGGTTACGGCACTGACCCAGGCTAAATAAAAAAATTACAAATTAGGTTAGTATTTCAAATGAAATATAGATGTAAACAAAATGGTTGCAGTTGAGTAAGTGTCTTTTAAAACGGACGAGTTGATGTCATTGCCCATTCAAAAGGAGACAGCTGCCTCCTTCATAAAGAATGTAATAGTGATAATAGTGGGCTTTATGAATTTAGAGGAATCATTATTTACAAGGGAGTGGGCTGGGAGAATTTCAAGATCGAACCAGCCCAAAGTTACATAACCCCCTCAGGCCCTATTGCTAGATGTAAAGCACATGACCCCCCATACCTCATAGAACGTACTTTACATAGCCCAACTTAAAGCAATATTTAGCACATTTTAAACACATAGGATCCCGATAATAATTCAATGGCTGCTGGAAACTGGCTTCCAATATGAAAATAGCGGGGAAATAGCGCCATGTACGTATCTATGCTCATTATTAGTGGTTATTGGTTCAGGCAAGTCAAGTTAGAGGTCATTTCTTGGGTGGCACTATTTCATCCATGGCGGACATAAACTTAGCATTTCAGCTCTGCCGTTAAGTACAATCTCGGATCCCAATTCTAATTACAAAAATCGCTATTTTATGATAAATACGCATTTTTGAGCATTCTCGTGTCGCAAGTGTAGTTTTCTAGACAATTACCAGCATAGCTGTGCAAAAATATCCAATTTGAAACTGGGGCGCTCTTCAAAGAAAGTGCTAATATTGCTTTAATCAAGAGTAAGCCCACCACAATTTGTTGGTGGTAAGGTGTACATGGGCAAGATGCGAACATATTGATTTAGCGAATCAAAACTTTACCTGCAGAATCACAAGTGAGTAAGCCAAAAACTACTAATTGACCTTTATTTGGTACTATTGGGCCTACATGTATCAACTTAAAATAAATGTATTCTAGACTATAAACAAAGTTTATTTAGTATTTTAAAACTTCTTAAAAAAAAACATTTCCAGAAAAGTGCCCAATTTTGTTTTAAACGAGGGTTTTGTTTTGGGGGGGGGGCTTAGTGTAAATGGCTGATCTATGTAGTATACACACCCGATGACTGGGAATAAGACAAACTTCGTCTTCCTGTACTAACTGTAATAACGTTAGTTTTAAAATTTTCTGTGGCCACAAAATTTACACATGACATGCTTGCCCTATAGGGCTAAAATCGGAAACGTGTGCAAGTTTTTTGGTTTCTTTTATCCGCTTGTACGTTCCATAACCCTTCAAATGGTCTTGCTAATGTTCTGCAACCAATCAAGTGAAATTGAGAGAAATTTGCATCTTCATCACAAAATCTCCCCTGGTTCCATACCCTCTTAACCTATAGATATCATTATTTCGTATGCCGTAAAATCAGTTATGTTGAATTAACAATTTTTTCGTACCCCCCTGCTCTTCTAAACAAACTGGCATAACCCCTCTGAGATAAGATCAAAAATTCCAATTTACACAACTCCTATAGTTTTTCCTAACCCCACCCCGTAATTAACCCCCCCCCTTAGTAATTAATAATGATGAATGATCCCTAGTCCAAACTCCAGTTTATTGTTAGGCCTAGGCTATCCTAGCCTGATTCTATCCACGCTAGCCTGGGCTATCCAATCCAATGCATTGCTGTCAGGAAGCATCTGCCACTCCGATACCCGTCACTTCCATGACTTCAGCTTCCACATAAATGCCATATGTATAGAAATATAAAGAGTGGAAATTTTTCATGCTTTTGAGTGGAATTGATGTGTTTGAGGCGATATCTATACATGACCATGGCCATGGCGATAGTAAACATGTAAAAAAATCAGGTCATCATGAAATGGGACTAAATTTAACCTGTCAGGCATGACCCGGGGCTGACATAGGTGGAGTTTGGTAGCTACTGTGTAATGTTCAGTTAAATAGTCGTATTGTTCCACACTTGACTTATCTTTTTCCAAAGACCCTCCCAAACAGCCATTAAATCATGCTGTTTCGGCATTGTTTACTTGTTAACAGAAGTGCCTCGTCTGCTTGTGTGCCAGCAGAAATAGACTTAGAAATATACTTGATCAAAATTACATGTAAATTGTAGAGTTTAAGGTGGGGGGGGGGGGTGGGGGGGTGTCATAAAAGCTACTGTTTCTGTGTTGACATAATGTATTATTTCTGGTTTATGAAGACAACCAACAATTACATCGTTGTGGTGTTTTTTACATACACAAAAATATTTGGAATGAGCTTCATAAGTTGTTATGAACAACAAGGGAATACAATTAAAGGGCCATATCAAAGATTTTAATTCAGTCTATGGTTGGTGCGTAGCGATGTGACTGCACGTCCATTAGCTAAGTTTAAGGGACACCAGTAATCTAAGCACAGGGCGCTATCACTCTATCGACACTTCAGCGCGCAATGGGCATTTGTACGCGTGGCCAAGGGCCGGTGAAAGCGGCGTATATGGAGAAAACCTGTGGAGGCTGAGTATGTAGACCGTGGATACCAAACGCACATGAAATCGGAGACTGACCAGGGTCAAACCTGGGACCACAGTAGTGGCAAGCAAGGGAAGACCCACTGCCCTAACCCGACCCGGGTGCATCTTGTGCAGTTGAAACATAGAAGTTTGCAGTTATTTGCTATGATGGCTTTCAGATTTGAAAAAGCCTGGTTGCCAAAACAATTCTTGTGTGATACTTATCATTCCATCCATAAAAAAAAACATACTCAATGAAATCTAAGGCTAAACAGTTTTCTGCTTGTGTCAGGAGCAGGGGAAGTAGGACACCATCTGCTCGATTTGGGGTATGGGGATTTCCATGCCTAAGAAAACTGATGCTCCATGGACAAGTCTGTTTGCTGACTTATTGTTCAGTGAACCATATCTTGAGAACCACTCAACCAAATGAACAGTTTTCTTCAGGCAAGATGCTCAATTACCCCTACCAGATCATCCATCATCATCGTCGACTGCGCCAGGCGGCCGATCGCAAGTTTCCTCCAGTCACTTCTGTTTTGGGCCAAGTTGGAGATGCCTTTGGTGCAAACTGTTGTTTGTGTCCCCAAGAGCTTTTGGATGTAAGGAGAGATATGATGTTCTCTGTCGGCCTGGCTTCCTCTTGCCATGTGTTGGTGTGTAGAAAGCATATAACCTACTAGGCTCTCCTCTCTGGCATCCTTAGAATATTACCAAGAAAAGTAAGCTGTCTCAGTCTTTACTCGGTTTATCAGAGGCTCCATCAGACCCCTACCATGCTTTACGCTAACTAAAATCCACAGATATCAATTAAAAAAAAGTGGAAAAAATATAATTTTGATTAAAGTTTTTAGTTGGGTCACCCTGTGTTAATGGATTTTTTTGTTTGTTTTCAGGTGTAAAAAATGCAGATGTGATTTTAGATGTACTGATGAAGTATGTTGTCCAGTGTAGAGATAAGATGTCTCTAAAGACACAATGGCTTTACAGATGGGTAAGTAATGTTAATATTTACCGTGCCACCACAAGCTACATATAGATTTTTTGTCCTCAAAATATGCAGTGAAAAATATGCTACAGATTTTAATTTAGTACTTTCCTTAATGATAGAGTATATTGATGTTTATAAATTAATGTACAAGTGCCCATTTTTGGTACAATTCTGTGCCTTAGATTGATGACATCAAGTCATCTGGTATATGGTAAACCATGCTGACCATAAAAAGTCACTATGTCATTAATTGTTATCCCTGATGTTAGTTTCCATGCAATATGAAAAATATTAATGGTTTGGGTTTCGTATCACATGGCCGAATGTGATACCAACCCAAACCATTATATTTTTCCTATTCCATGCGAACAATGGGTAACAATTTTAATCATTCATTAGACCATGAGCGCAGAGATACCGGCCGCTTGAAGAGAACACTGAAGACTACATTTAATTGAAAGAAAGTATTACCTGTCTTCTTTTCACTTGTTTTCTGTGTGGCATTCCATTGTCAGACTTGCACACTGTTCCAATTCACATGTATTATAATAATGTTCATGCCTAAGTTAATATCCAAGTCTTCACAGATATTCTAAGTTAGTCCCATGGCCTTGTAATTGCATCAATTTTCACTTCACCAATATTCATGTAAAATCAAAAATGCAAATACAATAGTGTCAACATGCCATAACATCAAAATTGTAGCAGTCTTTTAGTCCATCCTGACGCTGACCCTGATTCTGTGCGTGCATGTTATTCAACAGCATTTCTAATAAGGCATGCCCACTAATAATGGCAAACCACGACCACTGCGACCCAGCTGCGGTGACACATGGCGAACATTCACCTGTTGTGCTGCTGCAAATATACT
>JAMKCH010036528.1:0-14981 GCA_023653785.1 Ophioderma brevispina | reverse complement strand
CTACCGGAAGATAACATATTATACAACTGGACATGTCACATACTGAAATTGTAATATTTATGTGTGGTGGGTAATTTGCAGCATTGCTATCTTACCGAACATAACATTTTATGTTTGACCTGTACATACTGATAAATCGTAACATTAGTGTGGTGGGTAAATGGCAACATGCTATCTACAGAAGATTAACATTAAACCAATTGACCTTGTCACATACTGATAAATCTGTACTTTATATTTCAAATTATAGTGGCTGGGTAAATTGAAGCATGTTATCTACGAAGATAACATGGTATACCATGCATTAGTCCACATACTGATAAATCGTAAATTTATGTGTGCTGGGTAAAATGTAGCATTTATCTACCGGAAGATAACGTGGTATACGAGTGACTTTGCACATCCTGATAAATTTGTAACATTTATGTTGGGTGGGTAATGAGCATGCTATCAACCGAAGATAACATGTTATCCAATTAACCTGTCACATTACTGATAAATCTGTGAACATGATGGTGGTAAAATTGAAGCATTGCTATCTACAGAAGATAACAGTTATACCAATTAACCTCACATACTGATAAATTTCTGTAACATTTAGTGTGGTGGGTAAATTGAAGCATGACTATGTCAACCGAAGATAACAAATCATGTTTATACAATTGACCGTCTCACATATGATAAAGCTTGTAACATTTATGTGTGGTGGGTAAATGCAGCATGCTATCTACCGAAGAGATAACATGTTATACAATTGACCCTATTCAATTACTGATAAAGTTGTACATTTATGTGTGGGGGGTATTGAAGATGCTATCAACCGACGATAACATGTTATACAATTGACCCGTCACATACTGAATAAATCTGTAACATTTATGTTGGTGGCGTATAATGCAGACATGCTATCTACCGAAGGAAAAATGTTATACATTGACCTATCACCATCATACTGATTTTAAAAAAAAAGCTGTAACATTATGTGGGGTGGGTAATTTGCAGCATGCTATCTACCGAAGATAACAGTTATACCATTGACCTGTCCACATATGATAAATCTGTAACATTAGGGGGGGGGTAAATTGCAGCATGCTCACTACCGAAGATAAAAGTTAGACCAATTGCCTGTCACATACTGATAAATTCTGTAAACATTTATGGTTTGGGGTTAAATTGCAAATGCTATCTACCGAAGTTAATACTTTCATACAGATTATGGACCTGTCATATGGATTATCAGTCTTATAAATCTATGGGTGACAGATTACTGAAGATAGCATATTACAATGATGTAGTATATAAAGATACATTGCATCAGCTGATACAACGCATATAAACCAACGTTTTTTTTTTTTTTTACCCCCCCCACCAGTCAGCAACAGGGACTGGCCCAGCCAGGTACCCATTGTCCCATTCTTCAACTATCCTGATTTAGTTAAACGGGAAGTTATTGGTAACTTTCAATTTCATTCAGTGTAAATAATCATGGTGATATAATTGGGGGGAATTAGCGAGCAGAAAATCAATCCAGACAAAAGATGTAAACAAACATATTATTAAAGTGGCGGTAGGAAATGCCAACCCTAACAGCAACAGTGAACCATATCGGCATCAAGCGGCATACCCAAGAGTGGTGTCTTTTTCAAAGACTTAACGGTGGGGGGGCGCTCTTACGCATAATCGGACACGACTGGACCAAAGGCTATATTGGTCACGAATATTAATCGAGCTGAGCGTTACTGTTTGGCAGCGGGTTAATCCTAACCCGACGAATTTAAAAAATCATGACTTTTTTTATTTTTTTTATTTTTTGCTTTTTTAAGTTTATTTTGTAATGTCCCTGGGACCGGGACTGCCATAGAAAATGCACGTAAGAATTCATAAATTACCGTTTAGAAATCCCAAATGCCCAAATCAGCAGGTCGTGTCCCCACCCCCATAATTATGAGAATTGCAATAGTATATCCAAAAGAATTGCACAGTTATCGGGTTTCCCTCGGGGACATGACCTTTTACAATTCTTTATTTGTAAACCCCATAAAACGGTACAAAACCGACGGTCATCGGGAAATTTTCCTGCCCAATCAGTCCCGACCCTGTGCAAAGATACGATTTCTCATGAATGCCAAAGTTTTGAGCAGGTGCGCTATTAAAGCTATTGGCCGCTAATGAATTCACTTCAGGTATCTTGAAATTATGGAATTTTGCTTTGTCATCTGCTCCAATAAAGGGATGGAGGGTGATAATTGTGGCCAACATTTCTATTCCTTTCATCTTTTCTTTTCTACTATTTATTTTCCTAGTGGCGTTGTATCATCAACCTTATACCCGTCGTCTTTTTTAATGTTACTCCAACCTCTAACGTATCCCCTGAATTAATCTCTCGAGGAAAAATGAATCCATCCCACACTCTTAACCTAAACTACTCTCTCGTAAAGGCTACATTGTAATCTCCTACTCTAAGTAAAATGGGGCAGGGCATTATCTTAATAAAGTACTTGCTCCATAATTAACATCTTGTACTACCATGCCCAGTAATAAAGGGACACAAACACTTCCCAATCAAACGTATTCCTTAAAATAGCTGAAATGATAGATTGGGACCTGCCCAAGGGTGTTTTGAATCAACATCCCAGAATGCATTGCAATGATGCCTATGCTTTTCTGTAACTAACACACGGTCATTCTTGGAAAAAAAATGTTCACGAGTTTAAGGACCCAAGACTCTTCTGCATCATGCCAAACATTCCCTAAGTACTTTATCCGCAACCCTCATAGGCTAAAATAAGTTTAAAAGTCAAGGCGTTTATGTGTTAAGAATAGGATTTTTATGGTTCTGTTACATCAACATACCTGGTTAAGGGAAATTTCCCAAAATTGGTTCATTGTGGGTATTGACTTAATACACCCTCTGGACATGCACGGAACACTAACAACACTGTTGTACACCAATGGATTTATAAGAGTCATCTAAGCTAACAAGGCCCTAGTGCGGGCGAAGTTGAAGTAAAGGTGATTCATTTTTCAGCTTCCCCCTTAATATTTGCAGACAAAGATTTTTATTTGAATAGTTCAATTTACAATAATACTAGTAAATTGTTACCTTTAGGCAATTGATCACATGAAGAAAAAGGTCATGGACAAGTCTGAAGGGTTTACCACTCCGGAGTAGTTATTACAAATTACTTGATTTACCACAATAAACTGTTTAGCGACTATTCCACTTTAACCATAAACAAAAGCTGTATACAAATATGCAATAAATAACCTTATAGACATTGACAGTGTGCGCTAGCAATTTTCCTCTCCCAACAGTACATGAATGGCCAATACCTAAACGAAGTTGCTCATATTGTTTGTTCCACGCTGCAAGAGAGAACGAGTCGAAGGTAAACATTTGTGCCATTTTCTTTTTCTTGCCCTCAAAGCTTCAACCACTTTCAGTGCAAGACTCAACACTCTAGAATAAAAATTAAACACTTTTCAAACACCTTAATGTGTTTAGTTTCGGAATCACACAGTAAAAAATGTTTACAGTGTTACCAATATATACGTTATTTTCCATGATTTCAAATCTAATAATATTTTATAAATAAATCACACAATTGCAACTAATTAGAATTAAATTTAATTGTGCACCCTTATTCCTTGCTCAACGCACGATATTTAATAATAAACAACCATGAAATTGGTTTTTTGTATTTATACGTGAGCAGCGCGCACCGGAACATGCATATTGGGTGTGTTGGGCGTTAACCATAACCTGAACTTGCATTTATGGGTACCGGCCTGGAATGATAAATAATTCATGACCCTTATGCATACCAGTTGCATCTATAACGGTGTTTCGTTAAGACCAGAGCGCAAATAACGGTACACGTATTGATCGGGGTATTAAGTGACAAGCGAATCCTGTCAAATTTGATTTTAAAAAGAACCATTACGACGTCGTCTCAAGTCGTGAAGGAACGTGTTTAAGCAGCTTGCAAGGTTCATTTCATCCGAATGCAGTGCATAGGGAATAATCATAGAAGGCACGAAGAGAATTAAAAGGGTCATGGTCCATAGGCGACGAAAGTTAAAAACACCCATACATTTCTAAACAAACCTTTACTGCTTTTTGTTCCCACATATAGCCTATGAATATAGTGGTAAAACGTTTCGGTCTGGTCAATGGGGTATTTGCGCGTATTTAAAAAACACTTTATTTTGCTAGCGGCAGTGGTCAGGACGCACTGTCAAATTATCCTCAAAGTGGGGCAATGCGTTGACACCATTTGGACATCCGTTCGAGCGCAATTCACTTTGTCCTTTCGGTTTAGGTGGTTAAGGTTTAGCTTATAAGCATGTGATAACGAACTATTGCTATGAATTGGGAAAATGGCTGCAAGACATGAATGCAATATATGCGTTTTCCCCAGCGGTCACGAAGTGATGGTACACACTTAAAAGAGGTAGTCAAATTTGACCCCTGCCATAAAACGTCAACTATAATACACCAACCACTTTGTAGTCAATTTTTGACTACTACGAATCATTAGGTACTATAAATGTAACAGTTTATGATAAAATTAGTACCCAAATTGACTTCAAAGTAGTCAAAAATGGACAAATTGTAGTTGGTGTGTAAGTGACCGTCATCGGGGGGTCAAATTTGGATGACTTTTACTATAACCCGTCCCTATTGTTTTAAATGTGTAATGTCAACTCCCGCGGCGGATCCCCCACCTCCCCACCCCCAATCAACGTACATTGGTCTATCCATGTAGCCATTCGGGGAGTGAAAGTGAAATATTCTCACCTTTTATTGATCATTGATTTTTAAAGTTTACATTGATACTGTAAATCTGTAGAAAGGTGGAGTGTTGTCAAATTGTATGCAGTCATGTTCGCGAGTCCAGATAGCAATTTCCTTCTGACAGTTCAACTGATGCTCATTAATCATTTTAACTGCGATGTGTAACAGCCTTTTTTACACGTGGCGTATACTGTGGAATATTGTTATTGTCATAACTTTTCTGTCTTTCCTTTTTTTCATCTTCGAGTTTGGTGACCTAGAATTGAACAAAATGTCACAAACAAACCAATTAATCTTACACATGGTAAAACGCACAAGCAATATCACTAACTCTTTAACAAAACCCTCACAGCACAGCCGGTTATCAGGAATATCATTTCTGGACATGATGCCGGGTTCCTCGTTTATAAACCTAGATTATAGGTTTTCCCAGTTATGTTCAAACATTTTTCATTCATTCATTCTATGTTACGTTTTAAATTCGTCCCGAAAAAATCAGTTTGTTATCTGTGATGTTTAATTTCGTCTTTGGGTCAAATAATTATAAATATTGTTACTTATTTTCGCATAATATTCACAGTTATTCGTATAATGTTTCCAATTTCGTCTCAACTATAGTGTAAGCTGTCATTGTATAAAACGATAATGGGTAATTAGCATTGCTTCGTCCCGTATAAACGAACCTCTGAATAATTAACCGCACCCCCCTACTTGCAATGGATTTTTTATGTTCATTTGTAGGTCTTCCACGTTTTCTATTATTTTTATCATTGTTAGATTTCTTTGTTCCTTTTTTTATTTTATCTCGTTATTTTTTTTGTTTCGAATTTTTTTTTCTTTTTACCGTTTTATTTTCAAAAATGCAACAAAGCTTCCCAAAATTTAACTTTTTATATATTTTCTTTAATCTTCTATTATTTTTTTAGGAAGCTAGGTATACCGAACAAAATGAACCTATTTGGTATTGTGACACTGACAAATGCTCAATTTGATATAAAAACAAGAAGGCCTATTAAGTAAGCACTGTGCTTCAAACATCAACTGGAAAAAATTTCATTGATAAAAGGATAAATATTTCACAAACCAAGCCGAGAATCCATGAATGCTGCAACTGCCAACGGTTGGACGACTGCAGGGCAATATGGACGAAATAAGTGAATATCCGAAATTAAAAATTTGTTTGAAAAGATACTGGGAAACCGTATATTCCAGAGCGTCTGGTTAATGGTAAATGATTTTTGAAAATTCAAGTACATTCTATTAATTTACTTCTGCGGCTCTTTCATTCGTGTAAGTCATTGGCTGGGTCCTTTCTTGAAAGTGACGCGGCTTGAGATATTTTGCTTAAAATTTGACGTTTCCTCCCCCCTCTTTTTTTTAACCAAAATATCAACCAAAACATTATTAATAAGCTATAAATAAAATGATTAGAATATCTTCTGTGGTCCATTTTCTGGGGGTGGGGGGGTGGACTCTCAAAATATTTAATTGAGCAAAAGGTATACTGTATGAGTGGATGTTCGCAACCAGAATGTCCCTGGCGACATTGTGTGCCCCCCCCCCCCCTAGCTTCTACCTCAAAAAGTTAAAATGACATTTATTTTTTCATGTATAGACTGTTAAGACCCAATAAACAAAATAAGAAAGCAAACTTCATGCTTTTTGTTAACTAGCTATCATTCTGAACCAATTTAAAAATGCAACAATATGGAAAGCTTTTAGCAAGCTACAATTGGGTCATATGGAAATCAACAAGCTAATTTCCTTAAAGCTTTTAGGTATATTTGTTTACTTAAAATGACTGGGAAAACTTGAAGGTTACACCCTAATTGCTCTGCTCGTTAAGCATAGACGTTACGTCTAATCGTTGTCATAATTACCTAAAATCATCCCAAGAGTCCAATACTTTTTAACATAGACAAAATTCTGCCTACTTGTAAAAGCCTATTAGTTAATGGTTATAAATTGGCAAATGCACGCAAATCAAGACCTATATAATTACGATAATCAACTTAATTCGTCGCAAAATATTTCAGCAATAGCGAACAGAACCTAGTTTTTAGATTCTATTTTTTTCGAAAATGTTTTTAAAATCATCATGAAAGATCAATGTGAAATTTATTCGAGACGATTATTTTTTTTGCGCTCAGCCTTTCGCAAATTGCAAAATAAATGGCTGACGGAAGTAAGTTTATTTTTATAATATAGTCAAAATCTCCCGCGCAATTTAGTCCCGTGTAGGCCCTTTTGACCTTGCAAAAGAGTCCCTGCACAAAATGTTTTTGGATGGTTTATAGGCAACATTTGACCTGTTTATCCAATCGCGATGATACAACTTTGCTAGGGTGGGCAAGTTACAACATTTTTTTTTTTTTTTTTTTTTTTTTTTTTTTTTTTTTTTTTTTTTTTTTTTTTTTTTTTTTTTTTTTTTTTTTTTTTTTTTTTTTTTCTTTTTTCTTAAATCGAGTGTGTTTCTATGCGCCATCTTGGCTCCGAAAAAGAAACTAGCAAGCTTTTTCACTGAGATAAAGTTTTGTGGTTTGTTTTTATGGATTTTATGTTTTGGTATATAATTCAATGGTATTTTGAGGTAATTATTTATTTGCCAATATTTGTCCCCAGTACAAACAAGTACAAATAGTAACATGCATGTCAATGTTATTGCCTGCCTTTGTAAAATCATAGGTTTCCAAAATAACCCATTCATGATTGGTCTAGAATAAAGATAATGTCTTAACTCCGATGGCGTGTAGTCACTCATAGCACAGCTACAACTTTTCACCTACTGGTTTAAATTACTTATAAAACAGGAATATACCGCTTTACACACATGGCACATGCCATGCTGGTATAAACCTCCCCAGTACCATTCACAGTATTAGCAGTTAAGTAACTGGTTGCAAAGGCTTGACCTTAACAACAATATACCCTTCATTTTCAATCATCATAACTATAGTCCTGTTTTTTTATTATTCGTGTCAGTTTCGTGGCATATTGTCGAGTATATGGTTTTTACTTGGAAGGGGAATGTGTTATACCGAAATTGAAAAGGCCAAAGATATAGTGCAGTAGATACATTACTAATTCGTAAATGTTCCTTTTATTGCAGATAAAACCTCAAAATTTGGTATAACCACCTGATTTTAAGTTATTTAAATTTTATCATCCCCCTTTGATTAAATCAGTAAATGGAATGTCTGATAATCATCATATTTGCGTGTCTATGTGTAGAATGGTGAAATAATTTGCTAAATTAAATACACTTAAATGGCTTGCATGTATGTTATAACTGGTGGTTTTGTTGCCATACATCGTATAAATCAAACTTACCGACGTCACTTTCGCTTGAAGAGGGTTTGGGGATTAAATAAGCCACTCTCTTTTTCATACGCATACATCTCATACCACATATGTCATCAATAGTTTACTGTTCACATCAATGAACGGATTGAATCTTATTAAAAAAAAAAATTGGAATCGATCTTCAGGTGAAGCCATTCAAGAAGGTTTGGCCTCAAGCCACGCACATAAAATTGCATTGCCTTTTCCTGGATAAACGCGCAAACCTCTCAACACGAATAGACTCGTCGAAAACGTTTAATGAAAAAAAAACTGACACGAATAAAAAAATCACACTATAGTCGGTCTTGTTTTGGTTGTTCTGTGCATTGCCTTGCCTCAATTGAAGAGCTTTTTGAAAAATATATATTTTCTTTTCTGCTATTGATAAGAAATTTGCGCTATTTTTTCTTTGACATATTTTGCCTAACCCTATAAAGCACCTATTGGTGAGTTTCTAGCAAAATCCCCCCCGGATGAAGATCATGTTTGTTTTTTGTTTTTTCCACAAGTAGCAGAAAAGCCTATTGACTTCACCTTTGACCCAGAAAAAAATAATAAAATTAAAAAAAAATTATCTTGTGTGAAAAGCTTGCCTGTTCATTTTCAGGAGCCAAAATAGGCCATAGAATATGCTCGTTTACAAAAGATTTTGTAAAAAACAGTCAACTTGGCCACCCCTACTTTGCAGCTTGAGCATTTTGAGGGACGGGTGAAGGCGGAAAATTTTGTAAAATAAGGTATGTGTTTGCACTCGGGTAAAAGGTATATATAGACAGGTTCATCTGCTTTTAAGGATTAAAAAAGGGTAAGTTCCTATATCTAAACAGCTTTTTGTTTTTGCCACGACATGCCAAATACTGTACATGTTCAAGGTATCAGTCCCGGGCGTAATAATTTATATTGATTCGATTGGTTTCAAATGATGATTCGTAGGAAACTATGTTTCACAAGGAAAATTTGAGCCAAGTTGGGAGGAAAGAAAATCTGTTTCGTTGTATTTGTACCACAAGGCAACCTTGATCCATTTTAAGCCTACTGTATTAAAAGGCACTGCCAAAAACTAGGGTGTTAAAATTAACACCGCCGGTGTTCTAGGAGGTTCACACCAAGAGGAAGAGGTTCAAAATCAAACACGTTTGGTGTTATTTTAAACACACTAATTGTGTTAGCTTTCTATTGGTGTTAAATAAACGTTTGGTGTGGTTAACACACTAAGGTTTAAAATAACACCCAAAGTGTGAATTTGACACCCTCTTGGTGTGTCCTCCTAGAACATCCGGCGGTGTTAATTTTAACCCCTAGGTTGCAGTGTAATGGTCCTAGATATAGTAAATTAGACCTTTTTTAAGGATTAGAACCAGAGAAATGGTCTACACACCTTTAATCCTTATGAAACGTTGCAAATTTGACTTCTGTTAATTTACCCCCGTCCATATTTCAAAAATGATCAAAGGATGCAAAAGTCTGCAACATCAAGATTTGGAATCGCATGTCAATTGTTGCCAGGAAAAACCATCAAAAACATGTACAGATTTTTAGCAAAGTCATACACAGGAAATTCTGAACAAAAAACAACTGCAAAAACTGGAGGTGTTAACTTGCCACACCACGGGTGTTAATTTAACACCTCCTGGATTGAATAGGGGACGCACCCCTGGTGTTAAGATATTTGCACCATTTCGGTGGTTAAATACCACCATTGTAGTGTTGTATTGTGGTACATATGATATGGACGCCGCTGCTTGGTGTTAATTTACATCACATATCAGTGTTAATTATTTTAACACTGCCAAGTGCCCAAATTGGGACATCATCATGGACTCCGTCAGTCGCAAGCGACTATGGATATAAAGCGCCCACATGGAGTCACAGGTTAGGTGAACAGCGACGTCTGTGGCTGAAAAGAGGCCAATCTAGAGTGGCAGTCTATGCCACACAGGTGCTACATATATAGGATGTCACAGCTTGACTATCCAAGGATCTGTGCCAGCTTGTCTTTAAGCTGATGCTTCTCAAAACTGGCTGGATTATCTGTTGTTCTCCAAGCTCAAGGTGTGGCTTCACGGTTCTCCGCCAAAGCTGACGTTAACATTTATTTTGGCAACGTCTGACCAAATAATGCTTTGGTCTGACATTTTGGTAGAAAGTGTTTGATTTTTGTTATCGTTTGCTTCTATTGTCTCTGTTTACCTCTATATTTCCATAGTAGATCACCAAATGCATAAATAAAATTGTGCCGAAACACCGAGCGGTGTTTAAATACCTAAATTTCAACACCAGAAACTACACTTGACACCGACCTTGGTGTTTAACATTTTAAACACCCCAGTTTTGGCCGTTGACTGATTGGGGGCATAATTCTTATCTCCCCTCCTTTAGGCTATTTGCTATAAATAATGCATTGTTGCAGTATAAGATCGCTAGTGGTCGGAATGAATGAATGATTAATTAAAGATGTATTAATTTACTATTAATAGAATTAATTGTTTGATTTTATAATTGTATCAATACCAAAGGATGGGCATGACTGACTCCTTTAACTTCGCTCCCAATTGTCATTTCTTTAAAAATATTAATACAATTAGCAGAGTGTAAATTCAGATGTTTATTCCGTGTTGTGTTAAATTAATAATGCCAAATACATGAATTCACAATGAATGTCTCGCCTTAGGAAGTGTTCTTATTTTCCGCCAGGGGGGGGGATGAGGAATCAGGGGTGGGACACGAAATTTTTTTTAAACATTGAGGGGGGACACTACTTTTTTTTGTGACAGAGTATGGGGGGGACACGAATTTTTGTTAAAGCCATCATAAAAAAAAAATGAAACTGTCTGTTTTTTTCTGCAAACTCAAGTAAAATTTGTTTTTCACCATTTGAATAGACGATCTCATAAAATCAAACTTATTAAAGAGGTTATGGTGTAAAGAAGGCGAGAAGATGCTAGCTATAGACTATGAAAAGGCAGCTAAATTTGTTAGGTAAATCTTTCTTTTGAGACTCATGTGTAATAAATTTCAAAATATAATATCATCCTGGATGTTGTAGATCCGTATAGTTTTTTTTTTATGCCTTGTCTACAAAATAAATCAACATTAATGTGTTTCACATACAAGGACAAAAAGAACACACCCATGATTGGAAAACATTATTTAATACAATCTTTTTTATAAGACAGTAACATGTTAATGCAGTTCAAATACCTGACATACCCACTGTTGTTACACTACAAGTAGCTTTTCATATGAAAGGCATCATGTATGACAGAAAACATCATGCATAATCAGATATTGTTGATTTTTTGAATATATAAGCTGCCCATTGCCCCAATTGAATGGCGTGTATTAACTTTCACAGTATAAATGAATGGTAAACATTAACTAATTGTGATATTACTAGCACAACGGGAAATTTTTATGTAAGTAAAAAAAGGTAAAGTGTCGTGCCCAACAAGCTCGTGCGGCAGAGGCCCCATCCTCTTTCCTTAGCGGTTGGCCAGACTCCTCCATATTATTTGCTGTGGGGGTTCGCCACCCTCCCGCACATAGCGAGTCCTGTTACCTTCCCAGCTTGAATAATGCTGGTACTCCAGAAGTAATTGAGGTAAAGCGCTTTACTCAAGGCAGAACACGTTGGCTGCAGTGGGACTCGACCATGACCTGTTATCAATAGCCTACTTTTAAGGCCCTTTGTATATTGTATCCATGCGGGATCCTGCTCGCCCATAGGCCCGATAAATTTAAAACATAGCATTATATAAAAGGTGATATGAAAAGGTGGCATATGATGACAGAATTATTAAAATAAATGATTTTGGGGCTGTTGCTATCCACAATTTAAGGCAAAAATGTAAAAAGTATGCCATCTGAGAATCACTCCAGATTTCGATTTACAAAATACGTACACCCAAAATTCAAGACTGATAATAAAAATTGTGTATATGATCATCATCATACTAGCATCTTAAAGTAGGCCATTCCCACACTATTCCCAATTGCTGTTGTATGATCTTTATTACTTGTAAAAGGAATGTCACAATCTTCCTTGACCAACAACCACCTATATGTTAAACTCGACTCCACAACGTCCAAGACTGATACAGTGACAGGCTGCTTTCCCACAGTGCTCATATCACTGCAAAAATAGATGGGGCGTTGTGGCCTAAGTAAAGAAAGATTAATTCATAATAGTTCATCTGCTTCAAGATAGGAGATAACGGAAGCTCGTCTGAGGGGGAGGCAACCAAATATACAAAACCCAAAGCTTCCGGGTGCCCCAGCCCCCTGGACCCCCATTCAGGGGCCCACAAGTGGAACCCTGTAACCCCCCCATTATTCATCTCGGCCTACGTGCTATGGCACAATTTAACATCTTACTACCAACTTTCCAATTGCTTGGATTGATCTTCATTACTTGAGAAGGCAATGTCACAATATTCCTAGCCCTTGACCAACAATCACCTATATGTTTACGTGATTCCAATATGTCCAAAGACACTGATACAGTGGCAGTGCTCTGACAGTGCTCAGTCACTAAAAAGATCGTCTTGGCCTAATAATGTAAAAAATAATTCCTCTCCTTCAAATAATGATATAACTGGAGCTCCTCTGAAGGCACTCAAACAGGCTAAAACCCAAGAGCTCCCAGGAGCTCAGCCCCCTGTACCCCCGCCAGGGACCCAAAAGAGGGACCCTGTACCCACCCTTATTCGCTCGTGCTACGCGCTCAGGTACCACTTTAACATCTTGTCTTGGCACCACATCCACTACCTCTAGACCAGTTAACAGCAAATGTTTGTAAACACGTATATGGCCTGGTATCTTGACATAGGTCGGCCTGACTGTTACACCCTGGGGGGGCCAAAATTGTATCTGTTAGAGTTTATACTATGGGCCATAACATTGGCAGGCATGGAATTGCAGTCAACAAAAGACAGTGACGTAGGATGTGTAACTGGTCTATAGCACCGGACACAACATGCAACCTTTTTGTGTACACTTGCTAACAGTGACGAGTGTTGTAGGATCATTTTTGCCTAAAATGCAGATAGGAATAGGACCCTCTAACACTATTACGCCCAAAGATCATTGATTGTCCTACCATTTCTGGAATTAATAAGCTGTAAAAGAGTCATCAAAGAATATTTTATTGTTGATATTGTCTTTTAAAAGAGGTACTTCTGTCTCCAAAAAGCCTGCTGATTTATTCAGGGAGCAATAAGAACATTTACCACTGCCATGGTGCAAATTAGAATATGCTCTTCCAAATAAAAATCATTCTCCTATTCAATGCACTTAAGGAGAGCTAAGGGAGGCAATCACCTCGCTGCCTTCAAGATGATGTCTGGGATATTCGACCAATTTAATGAACTGTATAATTGAAAAATATTCGAGGGTGGGGACATGAATTTTTTTTCTACTAGTCAGGGGGGACATGAACTTTGAATCACCTTGAAAGGGGGGACTTGAAAAAACAGCGTTAAAAAAGACGGAAATCCTCCGTCACCCCCCCTGGCGTAAATATGAACACTCCCTTAGGTCCTAGTCAGGTTCTGACCTTGTTGTGAAAGTCCCAAGGTTCCCAACTTGGCCTCTACAGAAGCTCAGTCTCCCATTCTCGTAAGCTTATGGATGCCTTCCGCTCCTGTAGCATCAAACCAGGAGGAACTTGCAGAGTTTCAAAAAGGAGGTTAATTGCTATTTGGCGCCAATCTGTCAGCGTTAGTAAACTGCTGTTAATGCCTAGATTAGCCTTGAATAAAAAAAAAGTACTTAAGACTGCTGTGGCATGGGGACATATCATAATGTAAGAAAGAAAATGACTTAAACAAAAGCAAAACCAAATCAGTTAATCATAAGAAACATTTTGGTGCCGAGGGCTAGTAAGGTTCTGAGTCCACAGATGAAAATGTATATTTAGTATGTACGGGACAGCGGGACTCGGAATGTTGTTTAAAAATTCATACACAATAACTGACAAATTAATAGAGAAGAATTCCCGTGATAAATGTTACAGCTCACTATTTAAACACATTACCAATTCTAGGGTTATATTACCATACATTGATAGTTATTATTTAGTCAGTCGCTATGTTATTACCATGCTTTATAACTACC
This sequence comes from Ophioderma brevispina, assembly GCA_023653785.1. Lineage (NCBI taxonomy): Eukaryota > Metazoa > Echinodermata > Ophiuroidea > Amphilepidida > Ophiodermatidae > Ophioderma > Ophioderma brevispina. The sequence continues at coordinate 727 of JAMKCH010036528.1, read as the reverse complement.
AGCAAAATATTTATGATATACGAACAAAGAAATCAAATTGTACACGAATAACAGTGATGAAGCGGGTGCAGTAGCCAAGTGATAGAAAAAACAGACATCGATTGTAAATTAAAGGTTAATGAGAAATTGGGCACGAGGTTTGTTCCATTATTTGCAATATAGACTGGTCATCGATTTTATTCAACAGCTGATGGCTAAACCTCTACGACAAATGATCATAACATCATAGTATTTACCTTATAAAATATTATACATGTCTTACACCTTGTTTAAAGGTGCAACAAGAAAGTTCACATATCAGGTGTCCAAAAAAATCGAAAGTACTAATTTTGCTCTGAGGAAAGCTGCCCATCAAAACAATTATCCCGCCATCTGAAAGGTTAAGATGCAGGTGTGTGAAAATATTTCTTGGTACAAAATGAGTGATTGAAATTTTCTGAATTTCGTATAGGCGCAGCAAATACGAAAATTCAGCCTCTGTTTTTATTACATTTTGGAAATATACGCCAAGTCAAAATCACCTTTTTTTCTCTCTTTTAAGATTTTTCTGTAGCCAAATACAAGGTATGAAATCTATTGAGTTGTCCAATCTATATGAAATTACTTTATAAACTACAATTTTGGGTGCCCTCAAAATCTCTCATGCACCTTTAAGTCATAAATGCAGGGTAATTTAGATAGAAGGTTTTAAATACCGGCTATGCCATGTCAGCCACATTCCATGATA
>JAMKCH010036527.1:0-83882 GCA_023653785.1 Ophioderma brevispina | reverse complement strand
CTATTAAGGCCCCTATGATAGTCTGCTCCTCCTCCTATACGGGGAATGCCTACTCTCACTCTTGTTTTATGGTTTTTCATCATACATCATCATGATAATATCTTGCTTAGTGTATCGCCAGCTTTCACCACCCTTGGTAAGGCGTATTCTACATACTTGTCGTCTTTACGAGGTGTAATTTAATTTGATACGGTCCGATCCTGCCTATAACACGCATTTTTCGAGAAAAAATGAAATAAAATCTAATGAGTATTTTAAATACCAATAGTGCCTAAAATAGTAATTATAGGAAGATAAAGAGGAAGGAAATCGTATGCCCCGTGTGGGGTTGAACAGGATCCGCCGGTCTCGGGCTAGCTCTTATCCCCGGCGCCAGTCGGGATTTTGTTTGATAGCGTTGAAAATATAATAGTTAACCCTCGTCCCCCCTAACGGATGATCCCTGTCGCACAAAAACGCAAACGAAACGATTAAGGCTTTTATGTACTTGTAAGTTCATCATTTGCGGTCATTTTAGCGAAAAAAAATTGGAGATACCACCTTCACGGAGGTCAGAGTTCCCGTCAAATCGGAAGTTAGGGGTGGGGTTGCCACCTTCCGATACTTTACTGTGTAAACTGCAAAATGGTAGTTATGCAAGCTATGATGCTATTGTAAGCAAGTACTTGTATTTTTCTATTATTTAGAGTAAATACCATGTGGTATACTTACTTTGGCACCCATTATTGCCAAATAACTACCAATTTTCTTGCCATAAATGTCCAAAAGACGGTCGGAACAACCCTCGAGTTTGGCGATTTGCTTACAATTTGCGTATAAAATGAAGCTCTCATTATTACTCACTATGACGTCATGTTTTAACACTTGGATATGTTTTGTACTTGATTCAAGAAGGATATAAGTAGCTACACACTGATACCAAACAAGATGATGGTTTGTCGTTTAATTACAAAAAATCAGGGGGTGGTCCCCCCCCCCCCTTGGCGTGAACGTAGTACAAAAACCTTGGTTGGACTAGTGTTAAACCCACATCAGCCTACAACTCCCGCCTGGGTTATGTTAGACTGCCATTGTTCAATAGATTCTCTTCAACAGACTTTTAGGCGTCTGTGAAAAATTGATAACCGGGTTAATAATGAAGGATTTAAACAAAAATACGTGACCGGTTAGAAGTTTGTCTGTATATAACGGTTTTCAGTGGTTATTAAAGAAACCATTTTTGACAAAAAAATCCTACACGGTCTACGATTTTTCTTGGGATAATTGAACTAATGTCCGTTTTTTAAATGGCAGTAGTTCGTGAACTGATGCTGGTGTAATTCATGCACAGCGGGATGTTGTTGGCTGTGTGGGTTTAACCCTAACTACTAAAACTTTGGCGTAGGAATAATGATTCGATTGTAAAATTAAAACAATTACTCCAAATCGGTCACATTTGTATCAATTTGAAGAGAAAAGGTTGTTTGGGTGACGTTTCCGAGATCCGATGCCTTCGAGACAACGGCTCTTCCGACGAGGGAAGAAACAACGAGCGATTAAATCCTTGTGATCTAACATGGGATGCTCTACATCATTTGTCCTCCAACCCTTATTTGTCCTCCCCCCCCCCATGTCATCGTGACGTCACGGGATATTTAAATAAAATCATAAAACTAATTTATTGGTCAGATGTATACTGTTTCGTATTGTTTTTCAGCGTTTCAAACCTGTTGAAACCATTCTTAAGGAGTTCCATGCGATTACAATGTTAAAATGGTGGCTACATCATAGATTATCTGGCGGCGTTTAGGTCATTACCTGGTATTTCACTACGAAAAAAAATATGAGAGAGTTCCGCCAAAGCTTAGTCGTGTGCTACGCCACCTACGGGGGTTCCGAGAACATTGCGTCAGTTTAGTTATGATGTAGGTCGTTGCCATAGTTTTTTCTAAAAACGCGGTAATTGAATCGAAATGGAGCTAAAAGCATAATACTAAGGATTTGGTCTGCACCAAACTTTGCCACCAACTTTCTCATGATTTTGTCCGTTTTTATTCCTTTGCGAATAATAAATGAGAAAATAGAACAAAGTTTCATTGAAACACACACTATAGAAGCTCAAGATTATTTATAGGCCTTGGACAGCCAGCCAAAAAAGGGTGTTTTTGTCACTATCTAGAAGGGTACAAATTCTAGCAATGTTTTGAAAAGCTAAATGTCTCTAGTGTATGAAATGACCATGCTCGGTAATTCTAAGGAGTAGCTTAGTCTCAGGAATTCAGTCGTTTTTTGAAGAGTGTGCAAATTCTCTATTATAAATTGATTAATACACAATAGGGATAACAATAAACATGATTTGGTTACTTAATGGCGTGTACATTGGCTGGGTTAAACTCTAACTATCAATATTAATGTTTTTATGGAATATGGTTATTGAAAGCATAAATATTCCTTTTGGAAAAATGTCAGTTTACGCATTTTGATACATAGCACGGCATGGGAAAATGTTTTTTGTATATTTTAAAGAAAAATTAATTGCTTTGAAACAATGGTTTATTATGGGGACTTAACAATACCAATTTACCCCCCAAGATATTTCTTCTTTCCCAACTGAGAGCGATACCCCCAACTGAGAGCTACCCCCGTGCTAATTTAATCACATTTCCCTAAGTAAAAGAAACTATCCAAACAAGCATTTTCACATTACAAAGCAGTTGGTAACCAACTTACACCACAAATTTCTCCACGCTCAAATCTAAATATCTTTAAACTATTGAGGGCATTCCCCTGTGTGTGAATTTGACCTAGTGTTTGACATTTGACCTCAGCATTGTTCTCGTGCTCAGGTCCAGTGAGTGGTAATTTTGACCAATTTGGGGGTCATAGGCATCCCTGCAAGTTGCCTATAGATTCCCTGGTGACCTTTAGGGTCACTCAAACACTTACTACCAAACATACGACTGTCCCTCCCCAACCTAAATGCAATACTCAGCCCCATATATCAAGCATAAACAAAAACGCATAACTGGACAGACAGACTCGTAGGCAGATCTCCATCCTGGGAGGCACACCAATTTGGAGGTGACGCGTATGTAAGAGTGTTAAGAGCCCAGTTTCAGATCGTTGTCACCCAATGACCCCCATATATTTTTTTCAAAATACTACCCAAAGACCAATATTTGAAAATTTTTACACTGTCATCCAAAGACCCCCTATTTTGGGGGAAATATTGAAAACTTTTATCCCAGAGACGCCATTTTAAAAAAAAAATAATGGCTGTCTCTAACCAGAGGACCCCTATTTTGGAGTCCTTGTTCACGAAGCAACTGGGGGTTGGAAGCGCAGCACGAACAAACCATACCCTTCCTAAACTCCAACAAAAAAAAAACTCAAAAAGTTTGGAAGTTGGAATTTTTTCCAGACATTTATTTTTCATTTAATTTTTTGAACATTTTTATCACCTTTACTGTATATAGTGAAAAGCTCAGTTATTCATCTGTATAAGGACACCAAAATCATTAAGAATAAGACTTGTTGTCCTGCATGGTTGAGTAACACTCATTTGAATACTGGTAAGGTCTAAAAGAAAGTACAAAATTCAATTACCTCAGTTAAAGAGGCTACACAGGGGTTACAAAGACTAAGAGGATTAGATTCTTTTTAACTGGGTCTTTGAATAGGAAAATGTCAAAGGGTGGTTATTCAGTATCTCATCATGCGCGAGTATTTCAAATGTGCAGAAGGATCGTGCCATGGGGGGGCAAAGTGATGCTGGGCAATCCCAGAATCAATCTAGCTATGTTGGGTAAAGCCCTAGTGCTGTATCAGAAATTGGAAAACAAATTCCGTGTGCGAACTGGTAATCGGAAGGTGAGACCAGAAGCGGTGACCCCGGGTGAAAAAACACCCCCATAAAACAGGTTGAGTACTATCTGCTCTTTGGAATTGGAGATTGTCTTCCAAAAATTTACATGCACGGATTTTGGGGCAGTATTAACACGAGTCAAACTTGATAAGCCAGCAATGACAGCCCTCCCCACCAGGCCCCGGTTAATAAAGGTTAAAGGTGGTGTTGGCAACACGGTTAGGGAAAACATGGTGACAGAAAATCATGTTTTCCGATGAATGCAGCTTTATTCGGAAGTGGATGGAATGATAGAGTTAAAGTTTGGGGAGACGTGGTGAACGTTTCCCTGTTATGTTGCCTTGGAGAGCGCAGCTGTGGTTGGAGGCGCCCCTGATAAATGGGGAAGCAAGACTTGTTGTATGGAAGGCAAACATACTTTCGGGGACGATATCTAAGGTCGGTGATATTCTTATGTCCTCAATCTGGGACGATATGCAGTACTCCAAGAAATCTGATCGTGCTAGGAATCTCAATGAGTAACTGGGAATGAAAGGGTTACAAAAAATCAGTGGCATGCAAATTCTTCTTATCGTGTCCCAACACTGTGATTCTCAAATATGACCAAGCCAGAGATGGATACAACGGCTGGCACCTCACTGAATTCGCAAGGTTCCTATGTTGTGTGTGCATTGTTGCTAAGCATGGCGACAAGAGATGTTCCACTTATCTGTGGTGCTGTTCCACAAACCAAGGTAGTGTCGATCTGCTGCCAGAGAGCCCCATTCTGCAAGAAAACATTAGATCGGCCACTTCTAGTTCTCAGTCTGTTGAGGTATTGCCATTCAGCCCATGAGGAGTTCAGCTCCAGGTAAGTGGGAGATGCCTCACTAGGTTCAATGCAAGATGTTAATGGGGTGATGGCAAGCTTTCTTTCCACAAGGCGGCTCTCTTGACCTCCTTAGAGACTGTTTAATGAGGTTGGACTTGTTAAAAAAACTTTCTCTGGATTAAAGGCGATTGGCAGTGGGTTTTATCTGTCCAGACATAGGTGCTTCGCATAGATACTTGGCAGCTCCGCTATTGCATGGTCGCTACGCTACGACGGATGTCTGGGAGCAATTCCTGCGTGGATGTATAGTTTTCCGTTGGGTTGGACGGAGGCATCCGATGATAAGGCGGCAGGGAGCGTATCTAATGTGAATCAAGCTTTTGGCATGGGTATCTTTCCCATACAGGGCAAGCATTTCTGCACATGGTAGCACAGGATAAGTGTTGTCGATCTTAGGGTTATGTGGCGAGCAAACCACATCGTGTGCCAGTGTTTGTTCAAGATTTGTTCGTGAAATACTGTACTTTTCGTCTTGAGGTGGGTCTTATAAGAGATTGCGCTCCAAGGTAACTCTAGGTAGACAGGATTATCACACTGCTCAGGGGGAGTTCCAGACCAGCTAACTTTAAGCTGAACGTTTGGCTCCGTTTGAGTAGATGGAAAGCACACATTCTGTGTCTTGGATGGATTTGCACAAGGTGGTTTCCTCATAATAAGGAGTGAGTTGATCCAAAGCTTTGGAGGTCTCTCTCAACCACTGTAAAGTCGGCCTTGTGCGCTAATGTCCAAATCGTCTGCATTAAATAAAACGACGGGTTCTGAACTTCTAGGTTGGTCGTTGGTATAAATGTTTGAACAGGAGAGGTGTAAGCACACTCCCTTGTGGGTAGACCATTCTTGAGCCTTACGCCATCGGCTCTTTTCGCTCCTAGCTGAACAAAGAAACATCTGTTTGCCAGCACTCCTCGGATAAGCTCAGTCAGCGGATTGTCCTTGGTCATTTCAGAATCTTATGGAGTAGGCATCTGTGAGTAACAGGGTTCGTACGGCTGATATAGGTCGACGAACACAGCAATCTCATCAATTCGGGCACATTCCTTTTTAAACCTAATTTTTTTTTTCTTCACAGTTTGGGTTTGGGTAACACAAAACCTCTTTTCTTTACTGTGGGGTAACGCCCCCAGCCCCCCCCCCTCGTCAAACCTTAGTGGTGGACGTGTTTCTCCCTCCAAGGATTTCCGCAACTAGCTGAAAGCGATGTGTACGGTGTGAAAAAAATTACTCCTTACTTTGATGAAAATTATACAGGACTAGACTCTTTTACCACTCTGATGTGAACCCTTTGGACCTTATTTTCTGCGTATCCCTTAACTAAAGGTACAGAAAAGTATGATGTACACTGTGTAATCTCTGGATCCTAAGAAGTGGTTATGTGTTTGAACATTTTGGAGCAGTTCAATTGTAGCCCCTATATGAACACCCCCGATGATTTAGTGAACCCTAGCTGGGACATAGCTAGTCATCTAATTTTCTAGCATGCTTTTGGTTATATCCCATGGGGTGCATACACACTGGTAACCAAAATCATTTGTACCCTTCTTAGGTTAGTGAACAAACCAGTCTGGCCAAAGACTATTAGTTGTGATTATATAGTGGTGGTCGAAGGATAGTTATTTTGTGCTTCGTCATGATAAATACTGAATCGGAGAGATCATAACACCTAAAATCTTTTCAACTGCGTGACAACTAACAATGGTCCTGACCCACACACCCTCGGCACTCTAAAAATGAAAAGGATTGAAGTGTTTTTCTACTCCACACATACATGGCCGATGGGGAAATATCTTTAGCTGAGTGAGCTCTATGGTTGCTGAAGTTATGTGTGTATTTATTAGTCATGGTATGGGAAAAGAATTTAGGTGACCTTTTATTATTTTGAAGAAAATGGTACAGTTTGTATGCAGGAACAGCCGGTTATCTGATTTTAATATAATATCCAAATTTTACAGTTGGTGTGCCCAAGTGCCCGTTGTAGGAATACAAAAGAAGAGTGCCTAGAAGGACATGATCCATATATTCTACAATTTAGGCCAGAGATATTCCGTGCATTTTGGCTATGCCATATTTCGTAGGTTGTAATGTATATATTGTTGGTTCTGTCCTTATTCTGAATCAGATTCTGTGGAACCACGGTTAAACATCTTCACCCTTCTTATCATCCTGGGCATTTGCATTCTCTGGTTAGGATATTTCCTTGACATTATCGTACCTATTTTGAAATTTGTCTGGGGATTGACCAATTTTGTCGGATGTTTAGCGTTTTCAATGGTGGCCTGTTGATGGGGATTTAACTTTATTGTTTTCTCATGAGGCGAGTGGTGGGTTTTGTAGATCAACTTGAGTGCATTTTGATCCAATCGGTTAAGTTTGTTTTTAGTACGAGATTTAATCTCTTCGCATAATGCACCCTTCAAGTTAGTATTTGCGGTAGGTAAAGACACGTCTTTTGTCTCATGATTCCAATTCGATTCTTGATACCATGGCTCTGATCAAACGAAGGATATCAACAGAAACGTTCGTACCAGTCTTTGCCGACATGTTAATGTTTTCTTTACTTTATCATGATTACAGTTGAAATCTTTTCACATTTAAGTCCATCAAAACTTGGCAAATAGGTATGGGATATTTTCCCGTGAAACCGACATCTCATTGACAGAGTGTATGTTTTCGCTTCTGCATTGGTATTTCCTCTGTTGGATCTGTCATATCTCGCTGGAAGTCGAGATATTTGTTTGCGATTTCTTGGTTGGAGCCTGAAGAGTCTGTTTCACTCGCTTGTCTGAGACCAGTGGTAGTACCTTCAGATTTCTCATAGAACCCCATTAATGTGTTTTGATATGTATGTGGCGCATTTTTCTCTCTTAATAGAACAGCTCTGTTTGGATTAGACCTCATTTCAAGACTGCCCTCCGAATATTCTACTTGATCCACCATTGAATCCGGAATATCAAAGTTCGCAGGTTCTTGCACCCGTACGTTCTTTGCACAGTTGTGTTTCCTAGAGTGAGTAGTAATATAAAAAACATATATTTAATACACGATTTACAACTATTTGTATTACGGAATTAGAGTAGGTTTACTTTTAAGTGTCCGGATCCTGACAATTAAAGCCACAGTCAGTAAATTTTTCCCAAAATTCATATTGCCTATTTGTCTTTATTTGCTAGTGTTAGGCCATATTACCACCTTATATTACTGTTCTTTGTGAAAAACAGACACTAAAGCATTTCAAAGCGGTCTCGAAGATACCATTTACAACTATTTCTATGCCTGAAAAAAGTCGGTAAACCATGAATAAAAATCGTCATTTTTGACAAATACGGCGTATTAAGCTTAGCCACTAACAGGGTTTTTTACTAAAACCACTTCCAATACAACAGTGCAAAAAATGGACTTTGACGACAAAAAGGGGGCGCGATTTGTTTATAAGAAATCGCTGATAGTGGCTTTAAATGAACAGAGTGGACGATGTGAAATTGAAATATACATAAATATTCATCAAATTAAAAGGAATGTTGAATTCAGTTGGAATGTTAATTCTTTTGTTTTGTGGTTTTCTGTACAACTAGGTGCATGACAGAAGCGGTTATGATCACCACTGGATCTCCGAATTTTGGTATCAATATGATTGAGCTTTCGTATTGCAACATGTACATGGTAAGTTTGGCTGAATTCTCTTTTCGTCTGAAGAAAATCTTCAAAACGTTGGTGCTTATTACTTTCTGTTTACTTCACAGTGTGTCCTAAGGTGATTGTGTACTCATACCTGTATTTCAAGTAACACCATAAACAGGCAGAAACAATAAGAAGAAACACCAAACATCCTAACGCAATGCCAACTTTAGCACCTGAAATTAAATAAACAAGTCACAATCCAGAATCATAAAGGCATAACATCACGCTGAGATAGCATGTGTGACTTTTTTACTCCATCAAATCACATAAAATTACGTCTAATTTGTGTAGAGCATTTGTATGCATATTTCGGGCTTGCCTAATCTGAACCATGAGCAACGTATTGTTATCTAAATTTTGCCAATTGTGCGCATCAAATGTGCACCAACTCGATTGAATTTCAAGGGAGCCCATTAATACCGAGAATCTTCTATGGTCAATTTTCAACTTGCAAAAAACAAACAAAACAAAACGAAAACGAAATTCTGGCCAGAAAACAATATCCAAACACAAGTTTTAATGTAATTAGTGCGAATATTACGCCCGGCGATGTTTAACGCGGAGGGAATGGCGCATTTGAGGGGTTACGAACGATTGTTGTTATAGGAGAGAATAAATGAACATTTTCATCGGAGAGAGGGGAACATAAACTTTTAAATGGAGAAATTGCATAAAATCAGGGGATTTTGGAATTAAACCGAAGAGGAACACTGTTGTAAAACTTTCTATCAAAAATATCCCATCTGAAAGGATTAAGGGGGGACATGGTGTCAGTTTGCTTTCGAGATATCAAATTGGAGTTTTCTAAATTTCCGAATTCTCACAACTTTCAGGAGTATTTTACTTTTAATATCGTTCAATGTTATAGTTGATCGGAGTGTACAGCATCACACAGAGAAAGACGATTTCTTATGTTTCGTATTGTTTTTAAGCAGCTACATTTACTTTGTTTTTCATTGTTTTTCAAGCAGTAATATTTAAGAGAATTACAAAAATAAATTAATTTTGGGATAAAAGTGACCATTTACAGATTTGTTTTTAATGTAAATAGTATTATTAAAGAATTGAATGTTTAAAATTAGAATTAAAAAACAAATATTTTTCTTTTTTTAAATTAATTAATTAATAATTGATTAATAAAATTAAAGCTTCTAGACTTATTGGCCTATATCTTTTTTTTTTTTTGGCCATTTTTTGCAAACTTTGCCCCCCCCCCACTTATCTCAAAAACGGTTGGACCTATTGACTTCAATTGGCACAAAATCTAGGTAATTTAGTGTACATACTATGATCATATGCGAGGAGTTTGTATAACACCTTTAGGTTTTTAGTTACAATAATTTTTGTATGCCACAGCAGCAAACAAAGGCGAGAGAGTTTGAACGGTTGCATGGCAACACGGCATATAATATTGGTAACGCTCTCAGAGGATCACTTATCCTGGTCACTAGTTAATGTTTATAAACAAAGTATGTTCAAATAACTTTATGTTGAGATAAATGGGGGGGGGGGATGGAAATTGTTATTTCTGATTTTCTTGGTGGCCGTGACCTTGAACCTGCTAATTAGTTTAACCGGAGGTCGATAGAGCCGAGACAAATATATTGAAAAAGGGCTCAATCTACTGACATTTAGATATCACTTGCTTGTATTCCAAGAAACTATGTGCTGTGATTGCAATAATCATAATATTGTATGAAAAAGTGACGCCATGTCCCCCCTTAATTATTTCTTTGGTACACAATTTGAAATTTCTAATTTTATATCCATATCGTCCCTAGAGGAAAATCTGCGAAAAAAAAGGGGCTAGCTAGGTATTGTTCTTGTAGATCTAGGGCCAATTTCCCCCTAACCCAATGTATGGGTCCGCTCTGTGATGTTTCAAAAATGCGTTTAAAACAGTTAAGGAACGTTAGGATTATGTAGGAGCAACAATAGGAAAATTCAGCCCTGGGTTTATACGAAATAAAAGCATATACAAATCACGGATTGACCTTTGTTTTAAGACATTTCTGTACCAAAGTTCAAGGTAAGAAATCTTTAACTGTAGAAATCACTAAACATATGGCGCAATTACATGGATGCTCAAAATCTACTCTGCACCTTTAAATGTCTTCTTCGGTTCTTTTCAGTGAACAGATTCTGGTCATCAGCCTTGCATGCATTGGCTCCATATTTTAAAATTCATTCAATGGATAAGGAAACCGAAGAGAACCCCAACAGGTGTAGTGCTTTGACTCAAGCTCGAGTTCCCTTTTTTAACCATGTTTACAAGGGGTGGGGGGGTGGGGGTACCCCCTAGTGAACTTTGCACGGTCTGCGCCTAAAAGCCAAAAACTTTCAAAAAAGCTTCTATTATATCATTTTTTCTTCCTTTCTGGTCTTTTAGCGAAACAAATGTGAAGTTAGCACCTTCACCGGGGTTTATGGTATGCCGTCAAAGTTTTTGAAGGAGAAGGGGGGGGGGTGGCATTTTTGAAAATAATAGGTATGGCTCTAAACTCTACGTTTATGTAAAACTAGTCATTGCCATCATTTAGATCTGAAAAAAACGCTGAAAAATTCGATATTCTAAAGATTTAGGAAAAATGGATTTCGCCTATTTTCTGTGGAAATGCCAATTTTGCGGAATCGAGGGACTTGATGACGTAATTGTGACGCCGTACTAGGGATGTTATTACTTATTTTGGGTAAATAAAAAAACAATAAAAGCAGAGATCCTAGCTATCCGCTGGTATCAAATCATAAGCAATCGGGTGCTTTATAACTAATCTCTAGTGGGTGGTACCCCCCGTAATCCGTGTTACAAAAAAAAAGCCTGGTAAGACGACATCAGCTTTTTGAAAGTCTCATTTATTATGAAAACGAGATAAAACAAACAATATCAATGGGCGACCACTTTAAAACTGATTTGGCGTATTTATACCAGTATCTACCTTGTGTAAATTTGATGAAACTTCTTTGCGAGCAAATACCTTTCAAAAATCTAGTTTACAACATCTTTCTATGGAAATAAGGCATAGAGAGAGGGCGCTATAACATAGAACTTTATGACCTTTGTTGGCCTACATGGCAAGACTCCCGCAATGGATTTTTTCTCTTTATTTTTGGCGGTGGGTAATAGCTCTTGCAAGTCCCTACTTATATCAGTTTGTAAATTGTGTCGCCATTGTTTAAAATTGCTCTAAAAATAAAGAACATTTGTATGGGTCAAACAGCGTGACGAGTGTTAAAGTATTGTTTTTTTAATAAAGTAAAGGGCAACAAAGTACCAAGGCTACGCACGCTGCAGTGATTCCTTCGGGGCGAGTCGTAGCTGATTGCGAAGTACCGAGTCTCTCTGTGCTAGGTATGTGACATCTTCATGTGTAAGTGACTCATCTGGGTAGAAACCTGGACAATCTTCGGGGGTGTGGATTCTTCAAGAAGCCATCTGTTTGAAATGAAGTTAGTTGGCTTTATAACGTTATTCGATTCAATATTGGATATGCGAAATCGTACATAAATGATTGGCAAGGCAATAAAAATAGATCACCAAGTTGATGTTAGAATGAATGACAAAACAATATTATGAGCTGAATAATGGAAACTTACCGTCCAGATGTCGTTACGAAACAAAAGGCAACGCCATATTGAATATATCTTCGCTGATGTTCCTGTATTATTTCGTTGCTTCCTTGTCAATTAATAATGGCAATTAGGAACAACAAGCTATCTAGTTTATTTCCGTTTACTTTAAAGTAGATTATTTTGACCTGATGATCACCGGACTTTGATCATCATGGTTTAAAAACCCGGTTGCATTCCCAAAGTTTTGCTGGCGCCCTGTATTGGTTTTGATTTACTAAAAAGAATATTGCAATGATTTGGTAAAGCAAATATAAACTAATATGGTTGCATTTTGTTACATGTATTTTAATGTTGGTAAAAGCGGCTAAGTGCCGATCAGGAAATCTTATACTTACCATGCAACTCGCATCCACCCCTCCGAAAATTTCCATTGCAACCAGAGATTAATTTACGTCGGAATGGGAATCGACCCCACTACATTGAGATAGAAGACGAACTCTACAAAACGAAATTTCACGCACTCACCCAAGAGCGTTTTTAATTCTGTTATTAGCGTACAAAGATAGCTCAATCAGGTAAGCCCTCAACTCCAGTGTATGCTCATATCCTGCGTATAGGCGTGCGTTCGAGCCCTGTGAGATTCAGCTATCTGGTATTTCCCTGGACAAGAAATTGTTTGTCCCGATTTCCTCCTGCGATATTGGGAAGCTGGTCCCGCGGCTGCGATGGTTTCTCGATGTATGTTTGCTGATAAGGGGACCGCGCTGATCCCGATCTGCTGCAATTCCCTTGATTGATGCTAAATGGTTTATGGATTGGTTTTGGGCCACAGTGATCAGCGACCATTTGTGAAAGCGCTTAGAGGCCATAGCATAATGCGCTATATAAATCTCTGCTATTATTTTATTATTATACTACTTAAGGAAATATTTAACGGAATAAAGCGTAACACACCAATATTTTTCTTGTATTGACGGGTTCCCCTGGTCGGCCTCTATCCGCTTCTAATATTGGTACTTGACTTTATTTTGCAAACTTGCAACATTGTATAAACTTTGTTTTTTTTTGGGGGGGCATTTTATTTATTCAATTTCGCACAGAACACGATCCATTTTTATGTTAACCCAAAATGCGGCGGGGTGGGGGGGGGGGGGATTCTCGCCCCCTCGAATTTTGTCCCCCCCCCGTACACTGTTAAAAATTCCGTGAATTAAGAAACATATTTTTCCGTAATTTCCTGAAAAAAAGTTCCCCTGTTTTTTAGAAAACAATAATAAAAACAAAAACATAAAAAATGTTATTTGAATTTCCGGCAGCACAATTTCCAGACTTTTTTTTTTCGTTCCGTAATTTTAAGATTATGGACAATTCTGTTAAAATACACATTTTTTTCCATAATATGGAAAATTTCCGTGTATCGGTTCTCAGTGTATCTCACCTATTTGTTGTTTTTTTCACTCCGAAACCACATTACTTTTTTCTTTGAAGCCTGCGCTCGATTTAAGACATGTGAAGACAAAATCGGACTATGGGTATGACGCGGCGTTACTTAATCTCCACTGTGTGCGAAGAAAAGCTATTTCCCATTGATTACACACGGAACCGTAGAAATCCAGTTTTGTGCTAAGGATACAGTTTACAACTATGTTTTTCTTAATTTATTTGATTTATTTGTAGTAAGAGCATGGTGGCATGCTTTGACCACATCCTGGCCAAAATATCCAACTTTGCTTGAACAAATGGCGAACAACATGAATTTGGGGATTTTTTAAGATTTTTTCGGCATTTTAGCACTGACTTCATTTTTTGAGTCACTGTGACGTCATACCAGGTATGTTTTGTACTGTTTTGGTATCAATGGACCTCGGGAGTTCATCAATCCGTTTCCCGATATACTAGGGGTAGGCGGCATTCCGCCCCCGCCCTCCCCCCCCGGCGGTGAGAGATGGGTCAAAAAGCCCCGCTCTTTTAGGGTTAAAGTTACATAACTTGTGTTTGTACAATTGTAGTGTTTAAGTTATGTAAATATACTAAACTAATATTTAAGAAAATGTAAACGTAGTTTATGGGAATCATTTATCAATCACTAATATGTCAGCAAATAGAGCATTATGAAACATTTACATACTTTTATGTACTTTTTACAATTATGTACAATGTTTACTAAAAAATTGTACAAACTACGCAAGACTCTGGCATAATTTTACAACACTTTCTTGTTTCATTTTCATTTGATGGAATATAATGTCATGTGGAAACACAATCATACCTGGTTTCACAAAAATTGTTGTAGAACACGTTGTAGATACATCGATACATCAGACACATCGTTGTTTACTGTTATTAATCATATCATTACTTAGGATGCGTTCGACTTAAGATGGATGTGTCTACGATGAGACATGAGGACAGTTCCAGATGAGAGCGGCCCTCCAAGTTTTTTCGAACCCAGGTTTTTTTTCATATTTGGAATTCTTACCAATGTTTAAGACCACAACCTGAAGTTAATAAGCCCAATACAGCGTCTTTATGTAATAAGCTATTGTTTAGGTCAAGTTTCTGGTCGTGCCGACAGAAATTCAAAGCAGTTTTCCTAATGGACGATTAAGAGATACCAGGCAGTTCAAAACAGGTTTTGCGGTTTTCCTTTCGTGCTTGTTTTTCCACATAAACCGTAAAACGTTTCTTCGGTATGTTGTCACACCCGATCAAGTGGCAATTTTAGAGACTTTATATCCTAAAAAAATCTCCTCCCTTCCTTTTAATTCTTTGTAAAATCCCCCCACCCCAGGCTGCTACAATGCGGCCGGCGCCTGCAGGTCCCCACTACTTGTATCAGGTGCCAATGCTTGGAATACATAGACGCAGCAAGCTAAAAAACGGGTTTGGGGTGTGGGGGGGGGGCCTTTCAGTTGGCCCCCCCCTTGTCACCGGTAGTTACACCACAACCATTGTAGTATAAACGCACCAATAACACAAAAGTTGAAACAGGCCAATGATTGACTACATGCAAAGTTCTCAATGTACTTTTTCCAATCCAACACCGGGGAGAATTGTGGTAGTCCTGATATCGTACGGTTTTATTTACAAAATCAACATGTCAACATTACATCACACCCTACATAAAGCCACACACAGGCGTGTTTGTTATACAACAAAAACACGTACAAGTACACTACCAATTGCAAATCTTACAGTTTTATAACTTATTTTTTTATATTGTTTCAATTTTTTGTCATATAATTGTTTAAAAAATACACAACTTTGTAAATGCCATTTAACATAAGAAATATATAGTAACTACATATGTTACAAAATATTATGTCCCTTTTTTACAATCAGATTACAAGTTAAGATATATTTTTTACATATTTTTTCTCTTGTGCCCTAACTCACGTGTAACTCACTTGTACACAAGTCATATGGAAAATTGTAACTTTGAGCATGTTGCTTTACAATTACCAACTCTCACAGAGGAACTATAACACTATCACACCAACGTACAAGCTCAAAATCACCAATACCCAAATTTTCACATATGGTGACCAGAAATTTTTTAGTTAGATCACCAAACGCGCGCATTTCAGAACCGCCCAGGACAAGATTGTCTATTTCGCTGCTGCTGAAATGGGCAAATATGTGCAATTGATGAGCCGGGAGTAATTCCTAAAAGTTTACTGTCCAACTGCCCACGTCAGACACTATCAATCAGCGATTACCTAATCACAAAATCGAAAAAATCAATCAAAATCAGATGTTGCATGTATGTACAAGTACAGGTATCCTAACAACATACCCTGCAAATGCTAAGACCAGAGCCAAACCTAATGACGACAGAATCGGAGATTTTAGTCATTACTGTCCGAACGGGACCTTACTACAACACGTATTGAATGGAGAATCGTATCTTGAACACTGCCATTTTCTCTTCCCTTTCGTCAATTCTACACTTAAAATGTAACTTTGAGAATTCTCAGACTTATCCTTCCCTTTGCAGCTATTCCTGCCAATTGCAAATATTTTTCAAATCACTGATATTTCGTTAGTTTGCGAAAAAACTACCAGATCTACATGTCACTCATAAATTCCATAACTTTTCTGACACTATTGCATTTCAGGCAGACATTTACAGCACTTTTTTCCAATGCCATGCAGCCAGTTAGTGTATAACCGGTAATACCCCTCCCTTCACCGTTTGGTGCGTCGGAATTTGGTAACGCTAAAAAAATAAGTTTTTTGTACGGTGTAACTCAGTGCTTCTTGTGGAGTAATTCATTATACAGGTTTTTTGGTCAATAGCTTTGTACTATTTGCAATTTATCTGTTTGGAGTCGTATTTTTATTTATTTTTAATAGCATGTTTGTGGATTAAATAGTGAAAGCAAACCGATGATTAAAATGATGAACATGATTTTTTTAATTGGAAGACAGAGTTGGAAATCTGTTTGAAGGCGCACATCACAAATATTTCAAGCCCTTGAAAATACACTTAAATGGCTTATGTGCGTTGTCATGGCTCTGTCTGGTGGGAATGCGGGCGTAGTTTTGACGAAGCGAAAAGGATTTGGCAGAGAATTATAGTAATACATTGTCAATACGTACAAAACAAATGGCTGGCAAACACAGCACAGTTCAAAAGCCACAATTCCCGCGGTAAAAATACGCCAGCATTCCCACCAGACATACCATGATACAACTTCCATGTTCTGCAAAGAAAATGGCCAAGAAACACATAGGCTAAGTAGGCCCCTATTCCCACCTTCCCTGATCAAAGGTACCCGCGCATATTTAGTCGCCTAAAATAAATGGGAAAGGAATGGTGGCGGACAGTAATTTTATGTTTTTCAGGCTCCTACGTACGCAGTGCTGTACGCGTACAATCGCAGCTAAAGCAGAATATTATCGAGAGCCCTTAACCAATAACACTACGTGCACGGTCGTTTTTACAGGAAAAACTACCAACATTTGATGGTTACCAAATACTACTATTTTTTGAGATCGATTAATAGTAATATACAAAATACTACCAAATTTCGATATCGAAAAATAGTAACATTTCAAATACTAATAATTTTCGATATCGAAAATTACTAGTTTTTGACAAGTGCTGTCCTAATAGGCCCTGGTATATTTGGATTTTCTGCCGTGCATGACAGAAAATACTAACATATATTTACTTTAGTGATATTTATTACAGGAAAAAGAAAACGGTTTTAAAAATAAATGAGGGCGCATCTTTCTGGAAACGTCCTCATGTCTATTTAAAGTTCTTTTAATACTCATCTTTTCACAGATGAGTGGTATTATGTATGTCATGTTGTCAGGTGTATATAATGTGGAAAATAGGTATCTTGGGCCTATAAATATTGTTGAAAATTGAATTAAATATAAAATGTTACTTTTGATATTACTTCATGTTGCATAGTATAAATGTGCATACAATATGTGGTAGTGCATTGAAGTTAAAAGCATGGGTGTGGCTGAGAAAACGCCATTGTTGTGCACTGACCCATGCTTCCTGTGAAAGGCTTAATAGGGTAGGCTTTACTAAAGGCACATGTGCTAGCCATGTGAGTTGGTATTATGCATGTAGTGCAAAAGCTAGTCTCTGATTGGTCAATATAAAAGCTTGTATTTTGTGTACAGAATTTAAAGTCAGTCTTTGTCTGGAAGTCGAGGAGAGTGGTTGTAAAGAGAAATTGCAGCATGAATATAATTATGTGAAATAAAGGAGAAGAATTGTAAAAGAAGTGTTCGGCTGTTTCAATTTACAAGGACTCTAATGCGACGGACAAGGCTCCGCACATGTAATTGTGTGTACGGTTTCTTCAATATACCTAAGTGCGGTAAATTGTGGTTCTCCGGCCGTTAGGTAAAACGGAAAAAACATCACATATGGAGACAGCGTAAGACGTGCAGAGGCAGTTTGGATTCCGGGCTTTCGTTTTTTCATGGATGAAGAAATTCTGCCTAAATTGGCTAAGAACTCAAAAGCAACTTACAACAGATTCCTTGAAAGTGTAAGACTTTCGGAAAAGGAGAAGATTTTGAATTGTATGGATTACCCTCGCCTGGTATAATACTATGAAAATGCTCCTGACATTATGACCTTCATGGTACGACTATATAGTTGTTAAGAGACTTTAGTTAACAGAGGCCTGGGATCAATCCTCCTCCGTATTCTCTCCTGTTTTGAATGATGTAGTCTAATAGCAGTAAGTGGAGAATTTCATTGCTTGTCTTGACAATTATACATAGACTACAATTCATAATGCAACGGAAACCATTTAACAAACCTTTTTTCCTTATTCCTGAATTAGTACAAGGGAGATTTGTTTGGACTTTGAATATGTTATCTCCTATGCTGTTTAGCGCCTTTTCTGACAATTTAAACTTTTTATGTGATTTTTTTAGGTTCGAGGCATTCGTGTAATTACTCCTAGCCTATGAGTTTTGCAAGGTTACATCGCCTTTGAAGATATACCTTTTGTAAGTCAGCATCACACCGCGAATTATAAGTTTAATAGAGTAAACAAACGTGTCTGGGTACGTTTATGCACTGAAATGTGTTTATCATGTAATGAATAGAAAAGGTTAGCTATTGTGTAGTAACGCAGGCATTGTTTTTATGGAACATTTATATAAGAATGGGTTCCTTGAGATGTTTTAAAGGTATGGCTTTCTTTGTTGTACGATGGTACATCGACATTTGGATCCATGTACGTATTGTTAATGTGGGGTACACTTTCTTTGTTTCCAACCTTATTTTCAGCATATGCGTTTGAATATTCTTGGTCATTGCTTCCTATAACATCAATATATTCAGCTTGGGTTTGGGGTGCTAAGTTGACCTGACTCTCTCCTGGTTTAGATAAGCCATCTACACTCTCGTACGTGTATATATGATGCTGATCCGGATAAACCTCCTGGCGGGGAGTTTCATCTTGAGAATACGCTGTATTTTGGTAAGAAGGTTGGTTGGTCTTATTTTTAGCTAGTTCGATTTTGGTTTTATTCTCGTTTTGTCGTGTTACGTTGAACTTCTTCACTAGTACGCAAATCCTGATACGGCTGGTCTTTGTTGATATTTTCTAAATTCAAGCCGGTGTATACATTTTCGGGCGAATCAGATGAATCGACTGTCTCGTTCGCTGAAACTACCCCTGTAGGGTTCGACTGCTCCTTTTTTCTGATACAGGGAGATAAGATTATTTGTCATATAAAATGTAAGAAAATAAGAATCACATTGGTTAGGTGCAATGGTCAGGTTACGGGTTTTCTAACATTTTTAAACATAAATACTTACCTCCCTCCCAACCAGTGCAATTGAAATTCACATAATATATTCTCGATGTAATTTGACTTAAAATAGTAAATGAAAATTATTCACATTACTTTGAAATAAATTAAATCATTCAGATATTTATGCTCTCTCAGCTTGCAGACTCAGAAATACACACCTCAATTTTCCTGGTGATGGCAGTTCTTATATGTTGCTAGGCAGGCCGTAGCCGGAATTATGTGGGGGGGGTTGCGGATTTGCCAGAAGCGGGAACTTTTTGCGTACAAAAAAAAAATTTCGGCTCGCTGCGCTCGCCGGTTGACCCAAAATTTTCACCGTCGTCTCCCAATTCTGAAGAAGAGCGGGGGGGGGGGGGGGGGGGGGGGGGGAGAAGAGAATAGAGAATAGAAAAAAATAGTCGCAGCGATTGAGAAAGGAAAAAAACCGTTTAGTAAACAACGACAATCGTAAGCGATGGTTTAAAGTCCTTAGTCATTCAATATACCATGCACCACAAAACCCTTTTTCTTAAACAAACTTGTCATTGGCAACAACACGACACCTTAAACAGGGACAAAGCGAACTTCAACATTCATAAAGCGGACATTGGTCATTTTTGGTGGGGGCGTGCACCCCCCGCACCCCCCTGCTACGGCCCTGGTGTAGGTGTTTAATTGTGGGCCTCTTTTTCTATTTAGGCTCACTCCATGTCTCAATTTCATTTATTGATTCTTGTTGGTAGTATATTGCTGAGAACACAAAACGAATGGTTTTACATGGATTTCTGGGTTGAATGAATATATATAATAATTTGTATTTTTTTGTGAAAGTGGTCAACTTAAAGCGGCGACTGGGACATTTCCCAAATATGAAATTCTTCAATTTGATCTCAAATGATAATCTATGCCATGGAATAACCGAGCTATATTTACACATAAAATAATATTACCCCAAAACGATAGGGAAATTGGATATGAGGATAAAGTATCCAGGTAATTCTGTAGGCTAACTTTTAAGTGCCATAACTTTAATCAACAACGTGGTATTATTACTGAATATTTGGACTCGTACTCACTGATATTAACAAACCACAAAGGTTAAGACGGTCCTGCAAACAGTGTGCATAGCGTGGGGATGGAAACATGCTACGGCGGCTTGTGTGTCTTGTGTTAAACCATTTTCGTCGTTCTGCTGATTCGGTCGCCGCGGACGCTAAATTACAAACTCGTGGCGTTACTCATAAGGAAGCTGATTTGGTCTTAAGTCATTCAGGTGAGGGCTCGTGTATATAAAAGCTTACAACCATGCCAAAAATATTCGATTTTAAAAATCTTGAGGGCGCACTATTTTCAAAGTGTGCAAGGTCTTCTTAATCCACACGCTCTCAGTGGTCAATTATGCTGTAGATGGTTACAAGAGGAGGACCAGCCATCTTGAGCCAATTGCTCCATGGGTAACGATTAATCTGAGAGATGAATGCAGCTTTTTTTACCAATCATTACTACTACGATGAATTAAAAAAATTCATAATATACTCTTCATACTTCTTGGAAAGTTATTCACTTCAATCAAATGCCTGTTCAATATTACATGTATGTACGCTACTTACCAAGATTAAGCATATCATGGTGAAAGTGCACAACTAAAATTTACACCCTTTTTACGCAAACATTACAAATATTAATGTGATGTGATCAAAGCAAATGAGTCGGAAAGTCGCAAATATTGATGTTGAGATATAGCCAAACAAAGAGAAAATGTCTTGGTTTCATATACGATAGCCAAACAAAGGATGAAAATGTCTTGTGTTTTCCTAGCGTCTATTATTAAAGGAGAAACGTACTAAGAAAAAATTATACATATACGCTCTAAAAATTAATATTGTTGAAACATGTCGAGTGGTTTCAAGGAAAACGGATATTATGCTGCTACCCATAAAAATGAATTAAAAACATTTTGTTGACCATGGACTATTTGAAAATCGCGCAGAGTGTTATATGGGATAGTATGGGTTAGGGGACTACGGAGGGGGCACAGTAGCGTTAATTACCCTTCACATGTGACGCTTTCATAATGTGCATTTCTTATATGGTGTGTATGAACACAAAACTGACGGTGGTTATCGCTAAACGTATTACAATGAGCGCGAATTTAATAGCGAAGGTCGGGACTAGGTTGTTTTAATCATTTGTTATGGTAATATAATTCCGTTTTTTAGCTGAAGCCACTCGATAATATCGTCATGAGTTTTCCAAACAGGCCAATCGGACCATTTGGCGAAATTGAGTTTTTGCATATTATGATACAGATCCAAGCTCTTTTCAATAGACCAAATATTGAGCAAAAATAACATTCAACTTTTAGATATAATAGCTTTTCACTTGGGGGAATCTACCCAAACGCCAAATGAAAGTATTCAAAACAAGACCACTCTGACATTCGTATGTTGTGTATTGAAAACCACTGCAAGGCTGATCATTAAAGCAATAATTAAACCCATTTTTGAAGGCGACCCTCCAATTTTCAAAATTTGAATTGTGCACAGTTACGTTTTTTTGGGGGTAATTGTTTAGGAAAAACTATACCTGCGAACAAGAATGCTAAAAAAAATGCGTTGTATCACAAAATAATCGATTTTGTAATTAGAATGGGTCCCAGATTGGACTTAACGGCAGGCTGGAAAGTGCTACGTTTAAGTTTAGGTCAGTCCGATGATTAATAGTGCCACGTCTGCCACGATCTAGAAAATAAACCCTCTAATCTTGATTGCCTGAACTCTTTTAAAAACAACTAATGGATGAGAGTAGACATAGTACATGGCGCTATTTTCCGGGATTTTCACATTGGCAAGGCCATTCCAGCAGCCGTGAATTATAATCGGGCGATCCCGATAATAAGTATTCTAGTACAAATTTCCTTCGTTTGTGACACATAGACATTTTCGCGGCTAACCATTCACAGGTATAGTTAGTTTACTAGCCAGTTACCACTGCAATCGTGAAAAATCTCCAAATTTTGAAAACATGGGGGCGCTCTGCAAAAAAATGTGCTAATATTGCTTTAAGTGAGCTATCGATCAATGGAATATTGCGAGATAATTCTCTTCGCTTGGTCAACCGGGGGGGGGGGGGGCAATAGAAGGTACGTGATCGAAGTGTATGTTAGTACAATGTGTGGTAGCGTGTTATCTGAGACTCGATTTGCCACACTCAAAAATATTATAAATGTTCCAGTATGTTACTGACAGCAATTCTGCCGAAACCGAATTCGAATAATCTGTGTGAAAAATTACAGTTATATGTAAAAACGGATTACAATTGAAAACACGGAAAAATATATATTTGGCAAGTTATTACAGAGAATGAAAGTGTAGAGAATAAAAAAAAAACAACTGACGAAATACTAAATTAGTAGGCCTATCCACCAATGTCAACCAAAATGTTACGGTGCAATACTGTAAAAATTCAGTAATTTTGTCAAAACATAGCATTTAAAACTGTAAAAAGATAAAGTGAATTTGAATGGAAACTATAAAAGCTGTGGTTATGGGATTTGTTGGCGAATTGCTCCCACGGCAAAAAGGAGCCTACGTTTCTCAGTTTTGAATCGCGCCAGTTGAGTTTTATTTACTATTATTTGTTATGTTTTTAGACATAAATCGTTAAAGGATTCATTTGTAATGATGAAGAACTAAAGTTCATGAGAATAATTTCACCAAAAATACCTTATTCCTTTGAGAAGTGAGAAACACAATAGAAATGTATTAAGTTACGGTAAATTGTGCAGAAGAATAGTACATTTACTCAGTTTACACCTGTTGACTGCACATAATTGAAGTTGAAGTTGTAATAAATAAAAGTTCCAATCAGCTAAGTTGGTCATGTCAAAGTTATAACAACAAGATATTTTACCCCCAGAAAGGACATAAAACAATCACTTATGTAGAGCCTATTTCAACTTCAATTTTTATAGAGAGTTCAAAAAACTTTGTTTTGGAAACCGTTTTTGGGTATGATATTTTCCATTTTACTTTACAATATATTAATTTGAAGGCAAATAAGTATATACCTAAATTCAAATGTTCTTATCTATTCCCTTTATGGTAGATAGTATCGTGGTTATTAGGTATTTGGTTCATTATCCAGGGGTCCAAGGTTTGATCATAGTTCACTGAGATAGGCTACCTGTTTAAAAGTACTTACATGATTAATTACAGCCAAATTAACACTCGTCTACCCGAGCCATTTTTTAAACAAAACTCAGAAGGGGGTGGGGTGGTTACCACCCTCATGTGATTTCCGTTACTGAAACATCTGATTCCTGTAATTTTGGTACCAACGGATAGCTTGCGCTTAGCGTTTTTATCATTCCATTTGTACCAAAAATAAGTACAAACATCCCCATGATGACGTCACTATGACGTCATATGTTGAGGAAATGGGCGAAAATACGAATATAGGGTGGAAAATTGATATTCGCCCAATTTTTAGCGCCAAAACACTTATACACTAAAATTATCGGCATATAAAACTAGTACATTTCCCGTCATGAAAATGTGACTAGTCCTAACTTTATCTGGAATCACCTTTATCTTTCCTATAGCCGGTGGATGTTTGTTGGATTAAAAAAGGAGCGACATATGTCAATGACAATTACATAAACATCTGGCACCAAAACGGTGGCTTAGTAGCCGGGGAGGAAAACTGAACGGGGGTGCTAAGACCACCCCACCACCCCCCTTTAGGTAGACGGGGTTAAGATCAATAATGCAATTATAAAACAAGAACATCAAAAATATTGTTCGTTTTTTTCCTCTTTCTTCCTTATTTCCCACATACCAACGATATTATTTTGAGTGCCAGCAACTAAGTGATTAATAATTTCAATAACTTATATTTACTGTGTTACCTAAATAAGCGCAATAAAGTATAATGGTTGAGGACATGTAGACAAATTATCCATCACATTTTCAGTCTCTCAATTAAAATACATGGATTATGGTAAACTAAATGATTTCTCATGAAATCATTCAATAAAATTGAATGCAGCCCAATTACGCTTATTGAGTAAGATACTGAGACATTATTTTCCTTTCAATTCAATAACGAAAGATGTTTAACATGAGAAAATTCTCATTCTGCATTTCAATAAATACCCCTTTGATAATCAGAAATTGGCAATTTGAATTAAAATCAAAGTCAGAAGTCTTATTTACGGAAACTCAATCTTAACCTCAGTTTTTACTCATAAAAGTTTTAACAAAAGGCAAAGTCTGCTAAGAGCAACTAGCGGGCTAGGACTCCAAAACGGAATGATCTGTTTGATGACAAAACAATTAAATAATAGCCATGGGTATACAATTCATTTCAAATTGTTCTTATATACAGCGACCAGATCGTTTATTTTTACGAGTTTTTAAAGACGTATTTGACACGAATGTGATATTACTCTGACCTATGTTTTCGGATTACTTGAAAGTAGTAGCCTACTGAATTTATGTATTTCAGTGACAGTTGGAACTACTGAAAATTTAATAACTATTAAAGTAAAAATATTTACCATATGGTTAAAGCGTTGTTTAGCTTAATGGTATGAATAATAACAGTATGCATTATAAACAAGTGTTGTGTGTGTCGATCATATAGAATATTTTCGTCTGAACGCCTCGTAACATTTAATACAAAATATAAATAGACTTGATAGTAAGATAAAGCTTGCTTCTTGATAAAATAGTGATCCTTTAGTCCCTTTTACTCTAAAAGTATCAAAATATACACCTTCAAGCAATAAACAGATACACCACAACTTCCACTTAAAATTTATGACATGTATTTGGTCCAATAATACAACACCAGGGTTTTTTCAAACGCTAGGACGCTATGAATTTTCAATTATCGATTAAGTACTAAAGTTACCAGAAAAAAAATGCTATCCCCACAGATTGACAAAGCCCACCCCACAAACTATGAGCAATTATTCCACAAAACCCCGTTGTACACAATCCATTCTTTACAGGATTTCCATTCAAATTAGCTGGTTATTTATAAATTACTGCCTTATTTAAGTGATGTATTTATATACATTGAGTCATTAAATGTTGATTAATCAATATAATACACAATAAAAATTGTAGATTACGAAACCTCATCATTCCTCTTTTCTATCTTCATGGCACATTATTTTGCCTGTAAGAGACAATGAACACCTTAGTAGAAAAACAGTACACACTATCACAGCCCCCTTTCTCCCGTTCGGTTTCGTACAATGTTCATCCGAATTAAACAATTGCTTAGTTCAAAGTGTCCAAAAAAATCGAACCGGTATATTTGAAAAACTCGATTTCGTATTTGGTAAAACAAACTCAACTAGTAGCAACCTCTAACTCGTCAATGGTTCGCACCGATTCGTCGTGTTAATTCAATTTCGTTGGGTCATACAGATTTCGTCGTATATGGCAACCGTTCGTAATGGGTAATAAAGAGATGATTTCATAAAATCTCATTCGAAATTGTCGTATAAGCCTGCATTGGGCGGGTGGTGTATTCAGCATGCGGTTTCAAGGCCTATCATTTGAAAAAAAGGAGGTGGAAGCGGCAGATCGCGTCTTTGGAAGGGGGGGACATCCCACCTGTACCCCCTGCCCTGGTACCCTTTCCTTCGTTCTGCACAGTCAAGGCGCTATTCCTATATCGGCCCGCCTACCTCTCCCTCCCGAACCAGGCTCGTTTCCGATTCCTTTCACTCCTTTTATAGTGTGAGGCAATGTCAATGTTCACCCCCCTTTTACCTATCAACCCCCGACATTTTCCCATCTCTGTCCCTGCTGAGTTTGTTTATCGCATTCAACGGCTCCGCTGGTCTTTCCCGCCCCTTCCCCTCCTGCTCCACCTCTTTTCGGTGCAAGCTCTCTTTCCCCGCGACCCAACTCACGTAATACGGTCTAAGCACTTTTTTGCGCTCCTACCAAACAACTATCCTGCTTGCCTGCCCTCGTTGTAAAGGATCCTTCTGACGCCACGCGCTTGACCGTGAGCGCCCATTCATTTGCTTCTTGCTTTGATGTAAGCCCCCCACAACCCTTTGTAACTCGTGCCCTCATCATGTTCCGCTCGTCTTCTACTCCTTTTCACCATCTCTTTATCAGACGGCAAAATTTTATCAAAATAAAAAAAATAAAAAAAATAAAAAAAATAAATGATTTTTATTTTAAATCAATTCTAAAGTTTGTGGTAGGGGCAAAAATCAAGTCAATTTAAATTTGGATCTTCATTTATGTTTTAAATGCAGTTTTAATTTGAGCTCATGTCCAATGATTTTTACTTCCTCCCCTTAAATTAAAACAGGAACACATTACCGCTTTTTAATTTAGACCCACACCCCTATACAGAGACCTCTATTTTTAAACACAATGGCGATTTTGGTTGCCGATAAAGTTTGCACAATATAATTTGGTTTTTGCCCTGAAAACCTGTGTGAAAACACCTGACGATTGAGACCAATCGTTTGAAACCCTACGAACAAAGAACGTACGTAATCCAATACCATTTATCGACGTTTTGAACCCCGTCGGCTAAATTAGAAACACGGGACGAAAGAATGACCATAGATTGGAAATCGTTTGGATCATCGACTATTGGAATGTCCCAAAGACCGAATCGTGGTTGACCACCCCCCCACCCCACGTCCATCACTTTCCCCCCCCCGATGTTCGTCCCCTGGGGATAAGCAATGGTTGAATTCGGATGAACATTGTACGAAACCGAACGGGCGAGAAAAACCTTATAGGAAACCACGAATATAAAAATCGTATTTTTGACAAAAACGGCCCGCGTGTTAAGCTTCCAATACAACAGGGGAAAAAGCGACTGGGATGACAAAAAGTGGAAGCGATTTTGAAAAGTGGACGAGTGAAATTGAATTATAAATAAATATCATCAACTAAAGGAATGTTGCAGTCAGTCGGGAATGTTTATTTTTGTTTGGGTGGTTTTCGTACACAAAACTATGTGCCCATAAAAGAAGCTGTTTATGATCACCATGATCTTCGAATTTGGTGTATCAATATGAGTGAGCTGTCGTGTTATTTGCAACAGATCCATTGGTAATGGTTGGTGAATTCTCTTTTCGTTCTGAAGAAAATCTTCAAAAAGTTGGTACCTATTTACTTTATGTTTTAGTCACAGTGGTATAAGGTGGATGATTTTGTACTCATACTGTATTCAGTAGTAACACCAAACAGGCAGGAAACAATAGAAGAAATCACCAAAATCCTAACGGCAAGCCAACTTTAGAACTGAAATAAATAAACAAGTTCCAATCCAGATTCATAATGGCATAACTCACACGGAGATGCCATACGTGACTTTTTTACTTCATACAAATCACCATAAAGATTACGTCTAATGTGTGTAGAGCATTTTAGGCATATTTCCGGTTTGACTAACCTGAAACATGAGCAACATTTGTCATGTTTGTGGGGGGAGTTATGACAAAAGACGCGACAGAGTAACTTTACATGAGTGGTGTCACGTAGTCCCACTAATTTTCAACTAATTACCAGTACCTTGCTGAAAAGAGAATCAATGCCCAATGGCATGCTTGTCCTTAATGGTTAAATAAACTGTCTGTGTGACATAAACAAATCATATTATGAATAGGATCGGTGAAAAGTTATTATAAGTATAGGCCATTAGCGTTATGTTGAGAGGACGCCGATGACATGATGCGAATCATTGTGAGGGACCAATCTGGTATTCGCACTCCAATTTGACCAATTTTGCGCATCAAAGAGTGCACCATTAACTCTATTGAATTTCAAGCGAGCCCATTAATACCGAGAATCTTCCTATTGTTCAATTTTTGAACTAGCAAAAAATCGAACCGGTTATAATTTTGCAAACTCGATTTCGTCCTTTGGGCAACACTTAACCCTATTCACTGCTAACTCGTCATGGTCGCACCGATTCGTCGTGTTTAATTCAAATTTCGTCGGGTCCATACAAATTTCGTCTTATATGGCCAACCGATTTCGTCATTGGTCATCCGGATTCATACAAAATATCATTCGAATGCGTCGTATAAGCGCGTTGGGCGGGTATCATGCATGCGTTCAATACCTATCATTTGAAACAGGATAGGAAGTTGACTTATGACGGCAATATTTTATGATGTATCACTCATAGAGGTGCACTCTAAATTACATGGATTTAAAATCAAATTCTAAGTTAATGTGGGTGGGACAAATCAGCCATTAAATATTGGGCTCTTATATTTATGTTTAAATGTCATTTTTTAATTGTTAACTCATGTCCAAATGATAAAACGCTTTTACTGTTTATTAGCCAATTTTGGCCTTAAACACAAACTGCTGATTTTTGGTGGCCATCAATTGCAAGCAAAATATATTTGGGTTTTTGCCCTGAAAACCCTGACGACTGTGAAAGACCAATCGTTGAAACCCCAATGACCAAAGACGTAATCCAACTACCCATTATATCGCCGTTTTTGAAGGTCGGACTAAATTCGAAACTGGGGAGGGGGGTGCGGGACTAAACTGAATGCCCATAGATTGAAATCGTTGGATCATCGACTATTTGGAAAGTCCAAAGACGAATCTAGTTTGCAAATGTACATTTCGATTTGTGGACTAGCAATTGTGGATTACGATAACATTGTGCGAAACCGAACGGGAAAACCAATAGTAAACCACGAATTAAAAATCGTCAGTTTCTTGACAAATCCGGCGTGTTAAGCTTCCAATACAACATGGAAAAATGGACTTGATGACAAACAGTGGAAGCATTTGACCGAGTGGACGATGTGAATTGGAAAGATACATAAATAAGTCATCAAATTAAAGGATGTTGCCAGTCCATTTTGGAATGTTAATTCTTTTGTTTTGTGGTTTTCTGTACAACTATGTGCATAAAAGAAGCTGTTATGATCACCACTGGATCTTCGAATTTTGGTATCAATATGATTGAGCTTTCGTATTGCAACATATCCATGGTAAGTTTGGCTGAATTTCTTTTCGGTCTGAAGAAAATCTTCAAAAAAGTTGGTAACTAAGACTTTATGTTTTACTTCCACCAAGTGTGTCCTAAGGTGATTTTGTACTCATACCTGTATTTCAAGTAACACCATAAACAGGCAGAAACAAATTAAGAGAAGAAACACCAAACATCCTAACGCAATGCCAACTTTAGCACCTGAAATTAAATAAACAAGTCACAAATCCAGATTCATAATGGCATAACATCACACGGAGATGCCATACGTTGGACTCTTTTTACCTTATCAAAATACATAAATATTACGTCTAATTTGTGTAGAGCATTTTATGCATATTTCCGGTTTGCCTAACCTGAAACATGAGCAACATTTGTCATGTTTGTGGGGAGTTATACAAAAGAGCCGACAGTAACTTTACATGAGTGGTGTCACGTAGTCCCACTAATTTTCAACTAATTACCATGTACCCCTTTGCTGAAAAGAAATCAATGCCCAATGGCACTTGCTTTTCCTTAATGTTTAAATAAAATGTCATGTGACATAAACAAATCATATTATGAATAAGATCGTGTTGAAAGTTATCTAGTATAGGCCATAGCGTATATGTTGAGAGGACGATACCTATTGCGAATAATTGATGAGGACCAATCTGGTTATTGAACTCAATTTGCCAAAATTTTTGAATCAAACGTGCACCAACTCTATTGAATTTCAAGCGAGCCCATTAATACCGAGAATCTCCTATGGTCAATTTTTGAACTAGCAAAAAATCAAACAAACAAACAAAAACAAAACAAAGCGAAAATTCTGGTCAGAAAAAAATATCCAAACACAAGCTCTAATGTAATAAGTGCGAATATTACGCCCGGCGATTTTAAAAGCCGGGGGAATGGCACATTTGAGGGGTTGCGAACGATTGTTGTTATAGGGGAAAATATGAACATTTTCATTAGAGAGAGGGGGGGGGGGAACATGAACTCTTAAATGGAGAAATTGCAAAAAATCAGGGGGGTTTGTAATTAAATCGAAGAGGAACACGATTTTTTTCGCCAATAAAAGTTGAATTTCTCCATTTACCCTGGCGTAAATAGTGACCACCCCCTTAGCTGAATTAATTTGTCTTATCCAAGCCCTATAGAAATCATGTGTTGTGGCACCCATACATCTTCTACTGTGTCATCCTGTAAAGCAAGTGCAGTGGAACAAAGAACTTATATGACTTATTCCGATATTTTAAGTGGCACAGATTGAGGTCTAAATACTGCATTGGCCATATTGGAAATTCACGCCAATAATAAAAGAACAGAACACAACAAGAGCGAAAAAGGTAGTTGCGGCTTCGCCTTAATGTCGGGTTTCCCTTTTAAAATGTATGTTTTTATGAATTAAAATGACAATAAAGGAAAAGCTATAACATGTCATACAAAGTAGGTATCATTGTGGCATCCCCTACATCATTGTCTACTGTGTCTCCCTGTAAAGCGTGTGCAGTGATATGGACAAAGACTTTATATGACTTATTTCCGATCTTTTCAGTGCACAGATTGAGGTTCATACATACATGCATTGGCTCCATATTAGATAAGCTTTGTCACTGCACACGTCCATGTTAAATAATTGTTCCCAAGGTTCTAGTATGCGATGCGTACGTGTTCTCCACTGTGAAATACAACATGGTCTTTAAAATCCCGCATCCCGCACCTGCACGACGCCTGGGGTCAGCTTGGATAGCGACATGTCTGTGTGCTAGGTTAATGTGACATCCTTGTGTGAGTTGACGCATCTGTGCGTAGGTGGTAGAATAGGAAAGGCTGCCATCTTCAGGGGTGGTGAACTCTTCAAGAGACATCTGTTAAATTAGTTATAAAAAGTATTAAATTCAATATTGGGTATGTGCAAAATCATTAATTAAGTGTTGGTCAAGGCACCAAACAAAAAATAATTAGACTAGAGGTGTGATGTTAGAATTAAGGCATATAAAATCTTAGTGAGTGGAATATATGAAACTTACCGTACCAGATTGTAGTAGAACAAAATGTCAAAATGCCATTATTGAAATTATCTCGCTGCCTGATGTACCTGTATTATTTCATTGATTTTTGTCAACTAAAATGAAATATTCAGTGACAACACGCATTAAAGATACCCAAAAAAAATCGTAGTTTCGTTTTCTGTTTGCTTTAAAGTAGATTATTTTGACCTGATAATCACCTGAACTTTGATTTGATCTCGGGTTTAATTTTAAAATCCCGTTTTGCCTTCCAAGGGGTTTTTGAACCAAAACTCTATCTGGCTGGTGCCCTCGTAGTGGTTTCGTTTTACTAAAAAGAATTATTGCATGAAAGAGGAGGAAAAGTGGCAAGCAGGTACGGTAATTTACAATAAAAAAACATATAACATGTGAAAGACGAGTGATTAGTCCTAGCTGCCAGCATCATATTTTCCGTTCGTTGAACCCAATTAGTGATTAATTTTCCCATTATCACCCTAAAGGGGATGTCCCCCTGAACTAGGATTAGCTAGTTTCCGCCCGAAAAGCGCACGTTAGCGTGTCGCCCTGCCCATTTCACAATGGCTGCCTTGTTTTCTGTAAAACCGCCATATAACTTCATTACAGATAGAATTATCCACGACTACACCCACGAAAACCAAGTTTTTACTGCATGAGGGGGCTTAAACAACTAGGCGTCCAATATGGCCGCCACAAGGAGGAATATTTGATAAATGAGCTTCTAAAATTACAATTTCTTGACCTAAGAATCTAGGGATATTTTGGGAGCTCCAAAAAGAATTCATGGCATTTATATTTACATTTGTACAGGCGTGTTTGTAAAGATGCGGGTGATTATATTCGCTCTAGGGTACGTAAATCAGGAAGAAGAAAAAACAGCCCTACCCATCCTTTTCGATGTTATTAAAAAACACTTTCAATAATGACCCTCTAAATCATTTCCAAGATGTAAATATTAAAAGTGGAGTATTTGACTTGTCCTAGATTAATGCAGGTGACTATAGCTAGTTACTATTTGGGCCATAAACGTAGTTTAAAACTGGACTATATAATATGTTCATACGGAAGACACCCGCTCATATCAATCTGATACAATAAAATCATAATAAATGGGTGTGGACTGGATTTAAGGACTACTAATCAGTGACGCCATAGGTGTTTCCCAGTTTAAAAATATAAACTATGCTTACGAAGAAGTGAAAAAAATTGCCTATATATATGTAGAAGGAGAATTTAAATATTGGGTGACCCTAAGTTTCTTTCGTAGCACATCAAGTGCTCTCTTTGTTTCACAGGCTCTTCTCTCTCTCCACTGCCTAGATCAGGTCCTTCCCAGAGTCAAAAAGTGTTTGGTGGTCTGCAATTATCCAGAGAGTGCGAGAGAAGAGAAGAAAATTGCGGGAGGAACTGTTAAATAGTTGTCGTTATGGTTCTATTATGTCCAAAAAGGGGTGCATGGTCTTTTTTATTCTTGATTTATTCCCGGAGCGGGTATATACCGCCGCCATCATGGGTTATGATCATGTCCGCAATACACAAATGTCATGAAATCTCTTTGGAGCTCTCAAAATATTACTCGCATTCTGATCCAATCTATTTGGATTTTAGTACATTAACAAAACATGCATCCTACCGGCGGCCATCTTGGACACTTAATGTTTAAGCCCACTTCAGAAGCTGGTAGAAATTTATTTCCTTTAGTCCTGGATAAAATTCCTATCTATAATGAAAATACAATAGCAGCTTTTCATAAATACAATGGTGGCCATTTTGAAAAGGCAGTTACAGCGCTATTGTTTGCAAACTTTTCGGGGTGGAAATGGAAACATACTAATCTAGTCATGGGGACACCCCCTTCAAGGTGATATATCTGGACAATTAATCACCAGGTGGGGGCAAACACTCGAATTTTAAGGCCGTACAGAAACTGGCTTATGAACTATGAACTCAATGTTTGTGTTTATGTGTGTTTGTGTGGGTAGGCTCACGTGCCGCTCTTTCTGTGTGCGTATAATTATATTCGCACGCGTGTACTGTGTGTCGTTGAAAGTATAAGGTGTGTGATAAAAAAAAGAAAAGGGAACAGAAAGGGGTACCAGGAGGAAGTAAATTGAGAAAGAAAAAACGAATTGATCTTGAATAAAAAGCATTATTTTGATATCAAGTCTTTTTCTCCTAATAGCCAAACAATTTATTCATCTTTTGTTTTTCGTCTTGGTGAATTGTTTTCTAAAATATCTTGACTACTTTACCATACAGACTGTCCAGAAAAGAAACTATTGCAATCCAAGATTACCTTAAGTTTATTCTAAACTGGACGGTTAAAACGATTTTTTTAAAGATGTGCCAGCCTTCATAAAAATTTAGTTGGTTTAATTCGGGGGTCTGGTTCAGGATTATGGCCAACTAGCTGAGAAACTTGAAAAACCCTTTGGTCCAATTTCGGCTATCCCAATATCAACAAAGTTGCATTGAAAATCAACTCCAGACATTCTTTGTTGAAAATTAAGAAAATATAAAAAGTAAAAAAAAAAAAAAAAAAAAAATATGATATAATAAAATTTATAACTTGACAGTCCCAAAATGTCAGGGGACAATACGCGTAGCATTTGGAAATTCAATTCCAAAAATCCGGTTGTCTCAAGGTTCAGCAGAAGGTCGAAACCATAAAAAACACCCTGTTGAAAGTAACCTGCGGCTTTTGAACACCAAACACCACATCAGCTCCTTTATTTGTCTTGTTCAACCCCCCCCTACCCAAGTGGTTTTCCATTAGTTTCTCTGGCATCTTGGAGGCAGTGGGGGATAGGGGAAGGGTAAATTGGGCTCCTCCACATTAGAACGTTGTCCGCACATTTGTCCCCCAGCAGAGGGACTTGTGGGCTGCCATTAGTTTCAGAAGTAAAATACCCCCCAATTTCCAGGATTTCATGAATATTGTCGCCGACTGAGAGTGTGAGTCCCCCATTTCCCCAACACATAATTTCTGGTGCTTTTCAATTTGAAAAATAATTATATTGTTCTATTTTAATGGATGATTAATTAAAGTCACTCTGAGCTGTTCAATAGTCTTTTGTTTTTGAAAACGGTTTTTGTAATCACAACCAATTATGCTTCATTACCTTTATCTTTAGTTTCTCGAACCTTCAAGTCTTATCTAAATTTGCACCAACAAAAGACGAACGTGAACCCATGGGTTTTTTTGAACAATTCAAAATGAACTAAAGGGCCATATACGGAGGACCAGCAGCAGGTCGATGGTAAATTTTGCTTTTTTAGAGGACATCCCAACAAAAATTTGAAGCTGCGAACACTTACCTTAAAGTTGTGATTTGCTTTTTTCTCGTCCTACTTCTAATGTTGAACAGCCAGACGAGCAAAGAGTCAATGCTACTGTCATCTTCGGTACATCACAGCGCGACTCTGCTTGGAAGGTAACGACAAAAGGCACTTCAGACTGTAAAATGATCGTAAAAACACAACGGTATTTACACTGGCCTGGGGACTCAAAGTTAAAAACGACCGTTTTTTACAGTTATTGCCGCGAGTCCCAAGTGGCCAGTTAAAATACGTTTTACGGTCATTTTTATCAGTGTAGAACAATTGACACCGTAGGGACATAATCAAGGACGACAACATGTCAGACAGTGACTACTCAATCAACCTAAAATACCTCAGACATATAAATCTATTTTCTTGTGCTTCTTGAACAATGTCTTAATAAGAGTACAACAAGAAAGCACTCTTTGGGTCTTTAAGCGCGGATAACAGCGCGTGCAAGATGATGTGCATAGCAGCAGATTTGCGTTGCAGTCTGTTTTCATGATTTACGGTTGATCCATTGCTGTTGTTGCCATTTCTTAAACAGTTTGGATCATGATGGCATCCTCTGTAGGTGCTTTCTTTTAATCATTTAATCTTACAAGCTTGTTGGATGTGTAGATATTACTGAATTTCTAAAATATACTTAACATGTATAAAAATAATATCGCCTATACGCCTGATTGAAAATCGTTAAACTTTAATATTCTCGAACACGGAAACAATGCATGGGTGATCTTAAAAATATATCCGATTTTTAGTATACTGCCTAACGTTAACAC
Source organism: Ophioderma brevispina (assembly GCA_023653785.1). NCBI lineage: Eukaryota > Metazoa > Echinodermata > Ophiuroidea > Amphilepidida > Ophiodermatidae > Ophioderma > Ophioderma brevispina. The sequence continues at coordinate 48,515 of JAMKCH010036527.1, read as the reverse complement.
TTTAGTAACGTATCTGTCGTAACGTCTCTGTCGGGCCTTTTTCTAAGTAGTGGCTGTTCTTAATTAAAGTACAAGCTTCACCGACTTAGTCTCTATACGTTTATTCAGGTTTTAATTCATACTAAAAAGCATGTGTGTTTCGACTTTATGTATCATGCCGTTTTGCAAGAGCGTTGCGAGAGGGAGGTAAAGTATCTGTCGCGGGTATGAACGTAACAGGAGGGAATTTGTTTTCATTTCTGGGCGGGAGAATTGCATTGAAACCAGATTTTTATGCAAAACATGGATAATTATAACATGACATCTTCTCGAGTTATCCATTTGGAACGTAGGTTATTAAGTTAGTTTTAGCAATTTTGTATCTCCATTCGAAAAAAATTATGGTAACGATATGTCTGAACAATATGGCGACATGCTCTCAGAGAAAACTCTTGCGCGAAACTTTATGTAATAATCCAAAGATTTACATGTTGTAAACTAACAGTAGTGCATAATAGAGGCTGATAAAAATGGCAATTTGCAATGTGTATATGCGCCCTTGGGTAACGAGCATGGACACCATTTTACAGAACGGAAATTGGGTGGCCGGGACCATGGCGAAAAAGAAAAAGCAAGAATAATTATGCATCTTAGCATTATTGCTTGATCCTTTCTCATCCGGTTAAAACATCTAGTCCGGATCATTTTGAAAACTAAATTAGTATAATTTATAGTCATAAACTCAATTCTTAAAGGCCACAAAAACAAGCTTTAAAAACTGTGCATGACTTGAGCGACACTAAAGACGGACTTTTGAACACTTGATCGGAGAATGGACCTATACCCAAGTCTAAAAGTGACAGACCAGGCAATATAATCTTTGCCTCCACAAATAAATATTATAAATCAGGTTGTTTAAAAAGAATGTCTTTTCAATCAGAAAAAATAAACACAATATTCTTGTCGAACAAAGACAAACGTTTCATAATTATCTTGTATTGATTGCAGCCATTTACGCTCAAGCCCAAGTGGAAAAATAGAAATCACGATGGTATTTAGTGCATAGTGTCTTGAAATAAAGCTAGCCAAATGAATGATGAAACAACCACACCTTTTCAGTTATATTCCTATTCAAGAATTCGTCCCCAGTTTTTAAGCGGATCGATAGTGATTTTCTTAATGGAACACACTATATAATCGGATTTAATGACCAGGAGTACTCCGGGAGTACTCTAGAAATTCCCAGGACACCTGTTTTGTCGATGTCTATTCTCAAGTTCATACAACTACATGGCGAGCAAAGTCGCCAATGCCAAACATGGCGGACCACATAGACAACATTTGTGTCGTAATTCTGCTAATAAGGCTATCTTATTGCAGTAGATATTATTTCTTCAGACCGCAAAGACATCTTTTTAAAACATACTTAAATAAAAAATTATCCTGTTAGTTTACCACTTAAAATTAACATGCATGTTAGCAATCACGGTGTGTTCATGGAACGGTCCAAAATTTCCATCCACATCCATTGCACTTGCGGGTATGCATGTCAAGCTATCTTCCTACAGTACAATGTCCATTCCATCTTATAAGTATAGGACATATTCCACTCTGCGTGGAAGCGAAACCCGCCCCAAATCTGCTGGGTTGGCATTTGATAATTGTTTGATCCAAGAGGATGTTAAAGGTTCTTGCAACAAGCATTTTCTCCAATAACTAACTAACTAAACCCAAAGTTTTAAATCCGGTTTATCCCCGTCAAACGGGGGTGGCCGGATTCACCTCACATTTGCAGCAACCGCCATGACTCCTTCCAATTCACACCTCCCCCCGATAATGCAGCCATCCATCCTCAACCCAACCCTCCTATCTCATCCTCCACTTGTTTCTCCATGTCTTCTGTGGAAGTCCCTCCTCCTCAAACGCCCACCTCGAACTCAAAGCCGCCCTTAACACATGCTCGTCATCCTTCCTCAAACACATGCCCATACCAACGTACAAGATCGGAAGAGCCTCGGTCCCCTAGCTCTTCTGTCCACACCATACTGAATTTCCTTTTTACTCTCTTCCCACACACCCCACCCCATGGTTCTACCGTACTCACTGACCACCTCCCTCTCCACCACACTCACCAGCACTTTTGTCTATCCAAGGTTTACCTTCAGACCCTTATTCTCAAAAGCCTTCTTCCATTTCCAAAACTTCTCCCTCAGTCCCTCCAATGTCTCACTCATTAAAACCAAGTCATCCGCATACAACATCTCACTCAGCAAACCTTCTTTTGCACTCTCTGTGACTACATCAATCACAATTGCAAAAATCAATGGCGAAAGTACAGAACCTTGATGCACACCCACCTTCACCTCAAACTCCTTGGACAAATCAAAGTTTATAGTGACAGAAAGTACTTAAATTGGTAGATTGGGATGAGTTTTGTTCATTTAGGTACTTTTTGTCACTAAAAATTCGTGTAACAACCAGAGTAAAAATTGTATTGGCCGCCACAGGTCAAAGCCAGCTGGAGTCCCGTATTTAAATAGTCAGTTATAGTCCATATCGTTATATTTCTTTCACCAATTGCAAATGCACGATTTTTTGCTAATCCTATGGACATTGTGTAGAAACCAACAAGGTATGGATATTACTTATTAGACATAACTCCAAATGCATCAAAGGGAAGAGGATGACAGCTTTGTACATTAGATTTAAACCTAACTTCAACTGTGGGCATGTATCCTGAGTGGAGTAGATTATTTAAAGGATGCCTTCTGACCATAGAAACTGACTAGTGTGACGAATTAGTGGAATATTAATTTTTTTGGATCCATCAACAAAAAGGACACAATGGCATGAAAAAATATTCAGACATAATGAAATGGTCCACACTGTTAAAAATGTTCATTAAAATAACAGCGATTTGACTGGCAGCTGGGACTCACAACAGTTAAAACCACTTTTTTACAGCCATTTGCACGTTTCGAGTCCCTCAACAGTTATTTGCACGTTTTGAGTCCCAGCTAACAGTCAAAACGCCGTTATTTTAAGATCATTTTTAACAGTGCATTACTGAAATCACTGCCACAAATTTGAATACAATTTGAATGTTTGCATTCTGTAAAATCAGAATAAACAGCAAGAGTTCGTGGCAGTTCGAAGCAATTCCTGACACGGAAAATCAAGGTGTTGACGTCCCTGCCAGAATTTACAGTGCAGCTAGCATTTTTGTTAAACAATTCAAAAGCATTGAGACTGGGATTCATACATTGTACTTCAGGCTTGTAGTAAGATATTGATCTGACAGGTGAAACGTTGATTAGCCGGGATTAGCACATACATGTATACAATAGCAATGGTCTGTGAGCTGATGACTATATACGTGCTTTTCAAATTTGATAAAATGCTGGCAGTAATGTCAGCATCCTTGGCTTAGAAGTGAAGCTTACAAGGAAAATAATATTAGTTACTTCTTTTTTACAAAAAGTAAAGGCCCAAATTGTTTTCAAATTTGTGGAAGTGATTTCAGTAAGGGTCCATTCATTATGTCTGAATATTTTTTCATGCCATTGTGTCCCTTGAGCACAAGAAATCCACATTCAAGAAAACAAGCACACTCCTCGCGCATGACATTTAAAACTGCCTATTGTAACCACGTCAATAAATGTGATGCAGCTTCTCTCTCAGCGTATGTAAGGTGCAACATCTTGTAAAAAAATGATGACAATGTTCACCATGTCGAATCAATTGCGCTGAAGTTGACATCCAAATCCTGGCCACTGACTTCTTTACATAATAAAACAACCGGGTCTTTTTGTTCTCACTTTGAGTCATCTATCCGCACACGGCAGACTAAAAATGCGGTTTACAATTTTGACCACTTTGTGGTAAAAGGTAAACCCTCTGTGGGCATAATTTTGACCCCATTTTTAACGGGATTATTAGTTGATTAGGTGTGTTTAGTCTATAAGGAAAAGATTTAAATTCTACGCAAAGAGCAAAGACACGTGCTCCAAATAGTAAAATGATTCATTTATTGGCAATCGATTGATTTGTTACATTGTAAAGATGGATTTGTAAAGCAAAATATAAAATAATATGTTGCATTTTGTTACATGCACTTAAATGTTGCTACAAGCGGCTTGGGACCGACAGGGAAATCTTATACTATAACCGTACAAATCGCAGTGCAGCCGACTCCGAAGTTTCCATTGCAACCTATATGCCTATAATAGATTATAGATTACAATTTGTGGGAATCGAACCACGACATTTAGATTACATGACGAACACCTACACACGAATACCACGCAACTCGAGCCGGCAGAAGATCCGGGTTTTTTTGTAATACTTAAATAAAATACATTAACGGAATAAAGCGTACACATCCCAGGTCAAAATTCCAGTTGACCCCAGTTGAAAGTTGTTCCATTTTCCGTGACGGAACTAACTGGTTTCAACTGTTTTTAACTGTTTGTAACTGGTCTTAACTGAGTAAAAAAAAAAAAAAAAAAAATAATTTTTTGAAGATATTTTACTTATAATTATGTTACACAATAGACCATTTTATTCAAATTGATATGTTTTTGTCGAGAAGAAATCGATACCTTCTGAAATTGCATGTGTGAATTGTCTTTGCTATAATGTGTTATGGTATACGTCGGTGTCAGTCTCTCCGCATAGTATGGCTAAAATCGGCCAAACTGAATTTTTAGGTCTCTCCGCAAAATTGACATAGTTTCTGAACCCAAAGTCCGAAAGACACCAAATAAAAATCTTCTGATAGCCTGTTTATCTCTGTAAACAACCAAAGCAAACATTGAAGCAAAAATAACTCTTAACCTTTGAAGAAAAAATCTTTCCTGAATGTAGGGTTTTTATTGACTCACACTGTATAACCGTACAAATCGCAGTGCAGCCGACTCCGAAGTTTCCATTGCAACCTATATGCCTATAACAGATTATAGATTACAATTTGTGGGAATCGAACCACGACATTTAGATTACATGACGAACACCTACACACGAATACCACGCAACCCGAGCCGGCAGAAGATCCGGGTTTTTTTGTAATACTTAAATAAAATACATTAACGGAATAAAGCGTGAACATCCCAGGTCAAAATTCCAGTTGACCCCAGTTGAAAGTTGTTTCATTTTCCGTGACGGAACTAACTGGTTTCAACTGTTTTTAACTGTTTGTAACTGGTCTTAACTGAGTTCAACTGGTCAGTAAAGACCTAGTTGAAAATTATTCCATTTTCCGTCACGGAATCAACTGATTCAACTGGATATTGAACTCGGATCAACTGGATTTCAATTGGTTCCAATTGAAACCAGTTCATCTGGGATCAACTGGAATTTTGACCTGGGATACCATAATTTTCTTGATTGACGAGGTTTCAAGCCACTTCTAATGTTGGTACTTGACTTTATTTTGCAACTGCAACATTTTAAGTAAACTTTGTTTTTGCCTTTCTCATTATGTCAAATATTGGCAAAAACTTACAAATTCTGCAGTTGACAAAACATTAAAAAACAAGAGTAATGGAATTGGAAGCAAAATATAGCATTCTAAAAGGTCTGAAGGTTTGTGTACACGCTGGAGAACTGCAAGGTTTTTTTCTTCTCCCAAAGGTATGTTATTCTGGTGCTATGAGGTGATCTTTGTGTCTAAATGGTCTGGTCACTACCGATTGATTTGATTGGTAATTTTAAGGAATATATGATGCATTTAGCCAATTAGAGACATGGTAATAAAAGCTTAAATTTGCATAAAGATATTTCTTCGATTGGGTAACTAGAAGTTACATCATGTTATACAGGGCGGGTAAAACCTGGACCCTGATTTTGTCGGTCATTTTGTATCTTTAAGTAACAAATATCTCAACAAGTGTGGTATCAACGGAAAGCTGATATGATATGAGCCAATCAGAGATACTGTAAGAAAAGTGGTAGACCTCAAGGGTTAATATTTTTTTCAATTAGAGGAAGTTCACATATTTTTGTCAGAGAAAGCATCCTGCATCTCGACTGTTACCACTGTATTCTGCCTAGATTTATCCTTCGTTTTGGTGCGACGGTCTAGTAAGGATGCTATGGTGTACAGATATGGATTTAAGGAAGAATTCACGGGAAGAACAAAGACAACAGACCACACATAGGCGTCCAGAGGAATTACCGCTAGACCAGTCTGGGACAAAACGCCCATTACGATCACCGGAAACCAGCAAATGAAGTCAGTGCCAACTACTGCGGCCATTTTCATAGCCATTCGTATGTCTTCATTGACACTTTCTTTGCGTCCAGCTGTCTTTCGAGAATCCTTGACGGTCATGAATATCACGATGTAGCATATAAAAATGACTAAAAAGCACAATAGATTGAGACCAAGGAAAAGAGCAATTGAGAAATACCAAGCTGGCTTTGAACCATCAGCAACAGGTAAATCAAACGTGAGCTGATTGCCTACGCCACTTGCCTGAAAAGTAAAAACTTGATGGCCTTGTTATGAGTGGTAGCCCCAAACAAACATCAGAAAGGTCGTAAAAGTCGGAATCAGGACCTGAGAGTATAATAGGAACAAATGCTACCAGGAATGATATGGACCACATTATTATTACGGCTACTTTAGTCGATTTTGGCCGCAGTTGTACTGAACTGAAGGTGAAAACCACAATCCAGAATCGATCTAGCGTTATGAGGGTAATAAACAAGACTGATGCCTCACTTGCAAAAAGACCTAGGAATCCAGCAAATTTACACACGGGACCTCTCCTCCATTGCTCAGACATGGTAAAGTATTCATCTCCGTAATACAAATCAGCAGATGCAATTATAAGCATATATGTACCCATTAAGAAATCGGATACTGCTAAACTACTGATTAAAATTCTTTGTTTCTCTTGTGGTTCGTTACTGGGAGTTTCCGTCATTCTGAAAGCAATCACGATAGCGTTTCCTAAAACACTGCATTAATCCAAGCACCCACATGGGGAAACTCGCAGCAGAGTGTTTGCATCAAACTTCCCGCAATTGAACAGAGGCGGAAGAGATCAAAGTACCGCAGTTTTCCAGGTTGAAAAATAACAGCACAACGTTATGTTCATCCAGTATTGAAAGAATGCAAAAGATAAATTTAACATTTTTTTAGAGAAAGTCGAAACATTTTCATTGGTTGCTATTATCATTATGTGACCGTTAAATTATGATAGCAAATTCCCAGAGATTGCACGATATTAACATACGATTTTCACATATTCACATATTTAAAGAAGGTAAAGCAGCAAGATCACATGTTAACAGGTTATTTATAAATAAAGGGCAAAACAAAACTTACCACAGAATTGAATACCTGATAAATTTAAACAATTAAAGATAACGTATTGTTAAGGAACGGGTCCACATGCCCCCAGACATGCCATCAACTTTCTTATCTAAATGAATCTTTTCCCTTGGTCGGTCGCTCGCGCCAATCTTCTACTGAATGTATCGTCTTTAGTGACGTTCCCAGTTAAGATTTTAAAACAGGGTAACATATTTGCGAGTACAAGTATTGTTTTCAACATTATAAAGAAGTATTTTTTTAAAAATAATTCTTGAAACAAGAACTTGTAATTGTTGCGCTGCATTACATTGTTAACGTTAAGGTAGGTCCTAACTGACATTTTCCATTTTTTTTTTAAATGGTATTGTAAACTTTCCAATGACATGAGGTTTTTTTTTAAAAATGATAGTTAATTATTGTTATGGTTTTCCTTTTTTGTACATCTAAATTTTGTCATTTCAAAGGCTTAAATGTTCATTTTAATCTAAGGTGGAAAATTGATCAATTCTGAATCTCTTGCAGAGAGATATCGAATATGACAAAGATTTAGATTTATCGTGCAGAAACATTAGGCCAGCGGATAATAATACATTTCCTAACGGTAAGTCTGGGGGAGGGGGCTGGTGGATCACGAAACAATCGTTTAAGAATACAATAAGCAGAGCAGATTCGTTGACAAATCGTAGTGCAAGTGTTGCATTTCATGACAAATCTCTGAGTTTAGGGAACATCCAAAAAGAAATATTTTTGCTATAGGGGCATTCGCAGATTTCTTGTTTCACAGTGAGGAGGGCAATGGAGTTATAAAGGATGGGAAGCTTAAATTGTTGCAATCTAGTTGAAAAGTATATCAAAGCGTTGTAATGCGGATTATAGGAGTTAAATATGCAACGCTTGTTAATGGACATTCTATGGTTTTGGAGTGTTATGGGAGGTAAGTAAACATGTTGACTTGTTGACTATAACCAAAAACGTCTGGTTTTTGTACAGGGGTTTAGTATATTTTAAAAATGATGAGAGTGACTCAAATTTGGTATTATAAAATGATTTGTCCCATGTAAACGGCAACTACAACTGTATCTAGTTGTTTCAGTCCGCGGAAGGAAGGAAAAGGAAAAGCGTTTCGGTTCCCATCCATCTTTTTATTGAGGTTATCAGATCCATAAAACACTAGAAATGAAGATAAATATCGCTGATGAAAAATGACTTTACTTGTATTTTAATCTTAAACATAGTACGACACAAACATAGCCGGATTTATTTAAGGGGGTGGTTACTGGATTTCGAAAAAAGTGGAGCGTTTAAGTCTTGTGCATTTTTTAAAATTCCCGAACCAAGTGCTTTCTGATCCACAAAAGGATTAATAAATAAATGGTGTTTTATCTAAGATCACTGTGCACAAGTCCATTTTCCTTTGTCTGTCGTATTTCTAACCTTGGTTTCAATTTATTGCCATAACGATACAATGTGAAGACTACGTAGGCTAAGCTGTTGTTTTAGTGCAAACAAGGTGTTTTCTGACCTTAAAAAATTTGCAAACAGAACATTTTTTGTGTTATCATACTCTAATAATGTCACAGAATAATATGTCAAAAATCTAGAAAAATCAACAATAGGGAACATATAAAAATTGGGGAAGGTTTTGTACAGGGGTAAAAATAAAACATGTCTAATTGGTTTGAAACCTATACCAACTTATTCATTTGGTTATTAGGATAAGAAAAGGCATAGTTTGCTATATATTAACGGTAATTAGTTTCAGGATTATAGGCTCATAACGATTCAAGGTCATCTCGAGGTAATTCTTTCAAAGTGCTCTGATTTTGACGAAACTAATCTCAAATTATTTGTCTGGTCATATCCTATAACAGTAAATGCATATTTGCTATGTACGTGATATTTTAGTATGCAAATTAGATGGTAAGTATTAATGACCCTATAGGATATGTAGACCATTGTTGCATTTCGACCTCTAATTTCGTGAATGGTGAAATTAGTGCAAGTACTATACTCCCTGATCCTTTGGACTATATAAAGAATTTGGGACCATTTTAAAAAGAATCGGAGCATTCTGATAATGCTACCCCAGGATGACCTTGAACCTTTATTGCCCTCTAATTATTAAACTATAACCCACAGATACGGCAAAACAATTTACCTTTTAATCCATAATTTTAGTAATTTGGTAAAGATTTCAGTACAATTATACCTACTTTATATTTTCCCCTGTACAAACCTTGCCTCCCTGCAAATGCATGTTCCCGCTACTTATACTGCTAGACTTTTCATATGTTATTCTCTCAATTACTTCTAATAAAACAACACCAATATTGTTTCTGTTGCAATTATTTTGAGGTCAAACCATGATTTATTTAACTTTCTTGCACTAGTTGCCTCAAAAGGTACTTTCGGGCCAATTATAAAATCTTTCCATCGCCAAATTACGTTGTTCCAGTTAATTTGAATCATATGAAAACATTACCTTATTCTCGTATTGCTTTACGCTAATGACAATAACAGTAGACAGGAGGAAACTTACAGGCTCTGTAGTCTCAAAAGACCATAAAAAGCGTCATACTTGAGATAATGCAGTGGCAATTGGAACAGAAATCTGAAAGATAGATTTGCTTTATTAATAGAGACTAAAACTTGAAAAAGACACACACACATAATTTCCAATGTATCCTTCATTTCGAATGATTGCCGTATAAATGTAACAAAGCAGAAATTCGTGCCCCAAGAAAAGGTATAACAATCGCCTAGTTAAAGCCACTATCAGCGATTTTTTCAAGATGTAAAAAAATCGCGCCCCGTATTTTTCATCAAAGTTAATTTTTTTGAAAGTATTGAAAGTGTTTGTATTAATACCCCTGGAAGTGGCTAAGCGTAACACGTTGTATTTGTCAAGCAGTGATGATTTGTATGCTTTGTTTACTTATAAAAGTCGGGATCCGCCTTTTGTAGGTCTGGAAACAGTCGTAAATGGCATCTTCAAGACCGCTTTAAAATGCTTTAAACTGTAAAATAAGTTGTTGATTTGTCCTAACGCTAGCAATTTAGAAACAAAATGGGCATTTTGAATTTGGAAAAAAATGACTGATAATGGCCTTAACTTTTAAATATTTCAGAACATTGAAAAAAATAGGTTGACACTCACAGAGACATATATGACAAAAAACAATGTCAAAACATCTGTGATTAACTTACAATTCCTTTAACTTATTTAACTCTTCAAACGATTTGCTGCCGATTACAAATATTGTGTTGAACGAAAGATCTCTGGAATAAATGAGAACAAGAACAAAGCAATAAACAAATAAAAACGTTGAACTATTACAATGGCATCCCCTGTAAAGTTAGCAACATCACATAGACGGATTTGTCCAACATGCGATGATATCCAGGTTAGCACTGTCTAGGGGCAATTTCGCTATCCATAGTTAAAGGGGCAATTTCGCGATCTGTGGCCTCGTCTCTTCCTGAGTCGCCTAAAAAGATACAAAAATATATAATCTATATCGATGGCCTAAGTATTGAAGTACTGCAAGTATTCCTAATCTCGTGTGCTGTAATCTTATTATTGTATTTCAGTCCATAAACGCGGAGAAATTATGAAACAGTGGTCTACGGGGCACTAGTGATACGAAATCGCGCCATCAGAATCATCTAAACTTTGAGGATAAGATTTTTCGAGTACCATAAACTAAGGGAGGGCGCTAGGATCATGAAATACCCCTTTACTATATAGTATATATCAGATTGCTTGATTCTACTATGCGTGTTATATTTTGTTGCATCTGATTTGTTTCTTTACACCTTTTTTTAGTTAGATTTGTTTTATAGGCTGACTCAGAGATTTTGAAATATATAATTTTTGTGCAGTAATTAAAAATAACCATCTGAAACTAAAGATAGTCACCTAAAATGCTTAATTCGAAAGTTACAAATGAATCGGATTTTTCGTTTCCATGCAGTAACATAAATGCACAGTGTAACAGTGCCATAGGATACCGTGTATAACGAAAATTCCGGATCCGGAATTTTATAACAAAGTTGTGATTTTCTATAAGGACTTTGTTTTTAGCTTAGTTATTTCACACAGTGATTAGTATACAGACATGCATTATGTATATGCAAAAAACACGATATGTTTGAAAAATGAGTGCGCCCTCATCGGGAAATCTCTGAGTTAGTCTTTAATAGCAATTACGTTAGTGATAAATGTCATTGATGATGATAATGAAGATGGTGCTGTTTTTGATAATGTGGTGATTAATGATGATGAGAAGGAGGAGGTGCAGCAGAAAGAGAAGGAGGATTAATGAATTGAATAATTGAATGTCCTTGATTTTGGACTAACCCACGAAATAGTTATGGCCGAGAGTTTGGGCCATCTTCATTTTTTACAGTCACATAAACTGTTGGCAAAATTATCAAGTTGTTGACGCCCCGGTCCTCGCTTCTACATATACGCGGACGACACACCAATATACACCTTATCTCATCTCAACAAAGTCCTTCGTCAGTTCCAAACCTCTCATGCAAAGCTCCATTAGTTAGAAAACGTATAAATTTTCAAAATCTGGTCTTGTCTTCAAGCAACTGCATCACAACATCTCAAGGATCTCACTCAACAAGCCGCCAACTAGACCTGTCACAAAATCCTCTGAAGACATGATACTACTTACCTGTCATGCTAGTCAGAACCGCATCGGTGACAGGTCATTTCATAATTTCGACCAACTCAGCCTTCAAAATGCTCTTTAAAAGCCATCTATATCCATGCTGATCTTCGATGTTTGTTCGTATGTTTGTATAAAAATTATGATATCGTTGATGACGATGATGACGAAGAAGAGGATGATGACGATGACCATGATCATCATTATGATCATGATCATCGTCATCATCTTCTGATGCATAACAAACTTAATTAGGCAAATATACTTACAACCACGTCACGGATCCTAATCCGTCAAAAGCTCGAAGAGCGATAGCCTCGATATGATTATTCACAAGAGACCTGTTGTATAATAAGACGAATTTGTAAAACAAAATGTTGGTCATGCACATATAGACAATAATTAGCTCCATTTAGCCCACCACGATGCCACGTAGGAAATCTACCTTTTATTTACATAGAGACATCTTCAACCACTTTCCAAAACTTTGAATGGGATCCTCATTGATGGCCTAACTTCTTGGCTTGAAATGAGTTTGGTTTGGATTCTAATGTAGAACACCCACCAAATTTACATTTACACTTTTAATTCTTCCTGTGACTTTTTTCTTAGATTTCTGTCAACACTTATGCTTAAAGGGCTAAAGTTTAATAATACATGTATGTAATTACAGATTTGGTATAAAGTTTAAAGTTAAAATTGCTGTCAACTTAGGCTTTCCTTTTTTCTGAACTTCCCTTTATATTAACTATATACTCGAAGACTTCACGGGTCATTTAAATTTGAACTATCTGTAGGGTAGATTTCTGATACATTTTTCGTAATTCTATGATGAAATACTTTAGCGAGAAGTCCACATAGATTTCTAGAGTAAGATTTTAAACATTTGCGCCACCATTTTCATGTCTACAACATCATATCAATAACATAAAATGAGTTTAGTATAATAATTTCTAGTTACTAAAGTCATAGCTTTGCCAAATGTAACTCAAGTGTTGACTTACAGTGTTCCAATTTGTGAAAAACCTTTCAGGAAACCTGGAAGTAAAGTTGACATATTTCCTCCGGATAATTGTCTAAAAAACATGGAAAGAGTTTAGAGATAAACATTCCCGACACTACCTAATATTTCAATTTGGACAGTTTCGTCACATACGTCATGATACGTGCAAGCTAGAGGATGAAATAGCGATTCATTAGGTACTTACATGGACCCTGATATTGCTGGAATACTCCTAATCAAGTCTTTAGACCATCCTTGCTGACATTTGACTTGGAGATTTCCTTTTTCTAAATAGGAACACGTGCAACCAATTGGGCATCGTTTAACATCTTTGAAAACAGAAAATTATGAAAACCAATTGTGATTACAACGATTAATTAGTCACATTGGACATCGAAATCGCCACGTTTGAATATAAAACACTAGATTAAATTGTTTCACTTTGAAAACAAGAAATTACTTGTATTTATAAAGTATTTATAAACGTGAATTTGAGTGATAGAAAATATTTAAAAAGATATGATATTAGGGGTAGGGGTATACGACTGAGACCATGAATGAATGATTTATGATATTTTTTTCAAAATAAGTTCACTTACCACAAGATATTTCATCATCTCCAGCAGGGCAATCCGATTTTCCATTACACACTTTAGTCATTGCTATACACATATCGGGTATTTCGTTGTTTTCTGATGTCACTGAAGATTCACACGCATATGAACGCGGACATGTCACATATGCTTCATAATAATAATAATAATACTAATGTAAATATACTGTTACCATGAGACGAGTTTTTAGTACGCAAGGTGAAATATTGTTAAATACGTTTATTATAAAGACCAAAATAAAATATGAGATACAGAATTAATTCATGTAAATGTACGTGAAAGGGTCAATTTTAATATAAAGAAGCTTACCGCAGAGTTTTTCATCTTCAGCGCCGGGACAATCTTGGAAGCCATCACATTCGGCCTGTGGGCTCAAGCAAAAGCCTTGGCCACAATCGAAATCTTCTCTTTCGCAAATGTCTAAAATACGATATCATTAAAATAGAGAGGATAATTCATACAGACGAGGAGTTAGAATAAAAATCTACAGATCAACGCAACCTTAATTCGCGACAAAGGAAGGCACTAATTACCCACATGCTTTGGCAAACTCTGGGAAAAGTCATGCGACCCAATCCACTCTATACACTTAGATCAATGCAGTTGAAGAGGCCATCATTTCTAAGTTTCATTTCTGTTTTAAAATTGTCTGACTTGTTTATTCGTACCACTTTATACATATTGTAGAAAGCATGGTTGCATTTAGAGGAAATATTTTGATACGGAAATTGCAAAATCGCATTTTGAAGCTTTCATCTGTAATAACAGAACAAATGCATTTAATAATGTATCTACTCCATTACATCTTGTTTCTATAAATCAAACTTACCTTCAACCTCCGCCACCTGTGAAATATGAACCAAAAATCCTTTTGCAGTACCAGTGCGATCTGTTGCTACTTTGATCCACATATCTGAACCACTGGAAGTCACTGCACGAACTTTAATGTCATAGCCGGTCAAAGCGACTATGACAGATTCTATGTTGGCTGATCTTTCTCCATTTCCTACGAGTAGAAAATCAAAGCCATCTTCCATATCAAAGTGTTCAAATCTTGTTAATATTTTTCGCGTACCTGTAGCAGAGACTGTCCATTCACATATGAGATCGTTACGGTAGTCAGCGGGAAATCCAGGGGATTTGAGAGAAACAATTTCATCGTCTGAACCGAGATTGATAAACCTTAAACCACACTCGCCTGTTATAATGGAAATGGCATAATGGAATAAACTCTTTCTGTCAATAAGAAGTAGTTATTGCTCAGCTGATATCGTCTTGTTTACATCATGCGCATAAGTAGAAAAAAAATAAAACAAACCAAAAATAGACGACAGCTAATTGTCAAAGCAAAGTTTGACCTAAGTGTGATAGAGCATGATGTTTGGCCATCAGCCTGCTTCCTTTTCTTTATCGTTACAAACTGATAAGGCATGATAGAGCAGTGTCGTAAATTTCTTTTTGACATTGGGTGGAATGGGTTGATGAAAATTTATGAATGAAACGGGGTTTGCTGAAAAGATCCATTACTAGCACATGTGCGCGCGGAGCGCGCAAATAATTGTACCAAAGAGCTGAAATCGTTAAATGTAATTGTAATTAGAAAAAAATTGCGCGCGAAGCGTGCGGAAATTTACCATTTTAAAACTATTATGGTAAAATAAGGTTATTTTTGGTCAAAAACACATGAACGAGCATCAACATTGGGGGGGGGTGACCGTATTGACCACCCCCTTTTTAACCCCCCACCCCCGGCCCCGGATTTACGCCTATGTGATAGAGTGATTTATTTAAGAAATAAAGGGTTTGCAGTGCCATTTATGGGCGAATAATGTGTCCGAGGTCAGAAAAACTAAATAATGGGCGAGGCGCAGCCGAGCCCATTATTTGAAAGTTTTTTCTGGCCGAGGATACATTATGAGCACATAAATGACACTGCAAACCCTTTATTTCTATTCTATTACCTAAAACAGCTTCATTTAATAAGAAAATGCATTGGCGACCCATTATTGCAGAATAATAGGCAGTAAACTGACCAATCAGAATGCTGCATTTTCAATAATGGGCATCAGAGGTAATAGAATACATGATATTTATCTTTTATCATAGGAATTGAAGTACGGCGAGTGAGGTATTTACGTATTTTAATAATGTGAATCGGTTGTCATGTGTTGATGGATCTCGGGCATGTGTTTGTATATCTGAAACACGTGATTATGTTTTAGCACAGGTTCAAAACGCCACTACCGGTTGTTCGTCGGTAGGGACCGATTTGTTTTTATTACACTAAACAATAAACACGGCAACGGGTGTTGAGTTTTGAAGCTTTCCCTACCGTTATTGCAACTTACCGCAGTTCTGTTCATCGGACTTATCAGGACATAGATATTTGCCATCACATCTTTGGTAGCCATGTAAGCAAATCAAGGCTAAGTTGTCGTCACGACACGTAAACGCATCAGTATCGCACGTCACTGTAATAAATGGGTATGAGCGTTAACGTTTTTTAGTTGTGATTCAATTTCTTTTAAATGCCTTCAGGAAATTCAAATGTGCTTGCAATGTTACTTGGCAAAGACATGGAAAATAAAATAAATTTATTAAAATGGACCGCTGGCTCTGGTAATCAACCATAATATGTGAACGCTATGTCTACAGGGGTGAGTTACATGTAAAAACAAGACCGAGAATGTCTTGGAAGCTGCGAATGAACCAATCGCATGTGAGGGTGCGGGAGTTCAAAATTATATGGTCGACCAAAATGGGGCACATTTCGCAGATTTTGCTCATACATCCAAACTAAATATCATTTAGCCCTAGATTTACCCAGATAGCAAAATGACGTAGGGACGACTTCGTGATACGTCGGCACTGGTTCGCGGTCGGCAAAACAAGTCGAGCCGACGTTGGGAAAACGGTGGGGAAGGAAAATGGTGTTTTGATGGTCGGCAAAACCAGCGTCAGCCCGACGTTGGGAAAACGGTGGGGAAATTGGTCGTTAATGGTCGGCAAACCAAGTCAAGCTGACGTTGGGAAAACGGTGGGAAAAATGGTCGTTTGATGGCCAGCAAACCAACGTCAGCCCTTACGTTGGGATGGGAAGAAAACGGTGGGGAAATTGGTCGTTAGATGGTCGGCAAACCAACGTCAAGCCAACGTTAGGAAACCCAGTGGGGGAAATGGTCGGTTTGATGGTCGGCAAACCAACATTCAAGCCGCCGTGGGAAAACGGTGGGGAAAATGGTCCTTTGGGAGGGTCGACAAGCCAACGTCGGGGAGAAGTTGGGAAAATGGTGGGGGAAGTGGTGTTTTTTGTTCGGCAGGCCAACGTTGGGCCGATGTTGGGGAAATGGTGGGGGAAGGGAGGGGGAAACTGGTCGTTTTGTGGTCGGGAGGCCAACGTTGGGGCAATATATTGTCCGCAGACTATAATTAGCTAAATATTCTAAAGGCATAATTAAATAAAGAACATTAGTAGCCTTAGACAAAACGTACAGGGCTTTCAGCAAAAAATAGGGCCTATGCTTAGCAAAATTGTGCGTAAAAATAAAAACCATTATGCCATTTGCATGACTATAATTTTCGATTTTGTGCACTTTGTTTCACCGTTGATACGGGGATTCCTTGACCTTTTCGGGGTTTTTTTTTTCACTATGTGAAGCTCTGTGACGTAGGTCCCATTTTTATGAGTCTTTAGTCTTACTTAGTGTGGTCCATATACTGTTGATTGAAGCTTTTAAATTGATATAGTATATTTTGCTTTGTTTCAAGCAGGACAAGTTAGCTCAATTGGATAGTCGTCAGTCTTCTAATACAAAGTTCCCTTGTTCGAATCCCGGTCAAGGTATCCAAAGGTAAGTCGATTTCCAGTTACTATATAATAATGTGCCTAAACATTCGATATGAATATGACTGGTGTGTTAAGTTGTGAAAAAAGAATATGGAGAAAAATGTTTTTTTTTCATTTCTCGAGGCCCAAAGCCCAATTAGTGATTTTATAACACGGCAAAACATCGTTTATTATGGTTGGGATAACGTTGGCCAATGTGTGGCCAAACATTGGGCCAACGTCAAAATACGACGCATGTCCATCGTTGGACCGACGGACACAAAATGAGTTGGCCAACGTATTTTTCGTTGTATTGCTTTGTCGCTACCGTTGGCCCAGTGTTGTGCCAACGTCAAAAATTGATGTTGTTCCAACTTTGGGTGTGAGGGAATTTTACATCGCTCCAAAACGTCTTATGTGACGTTGGACCCAAACCGTAGTCGATTGCCGTTGCCCAACGTTGGGCCAACGTGTATTGCTAATCTGGGTAATGGGTAGGTAAATGATTAAAAATCCCTTTCGTTATAATTACTAACATACACATTTAAAATGTACAGAAGGAATGAGGAACATTCACAGCAATACGTCTGTATCTCTTTGTATCAAAAGTTAGACTTCATTGTATTTTTATACAAATATTTTTCTTTTTTTAAAAGTTTAAACAACTTGTGTAAAAAATTACTATAATACACCAAAATCTACACAGAAAGACGAAATGAAAATAACACGCAAGTTTCCGTACCGCGAGCTCACACATTCAAAAGATTCCCCATATATATAAATTGTTTGCCGGAATGGGCTGCTGCCGAATTGATTTGTTGCCGAATTGGCCGTGTTGCTGAATTGGTGTTGCCGAATTGGTTTGTTTCCGATTGACTGTCACCGAAGTGTCCAGCATTGTTGCAAATACGTAAAACATTTACAGATGAAAAAAGCCTTGTCGTTGATTTCGCCTGGCGACCCTCGCTTATAAACTGATCCTTAGTAGTCTTAAGCCGTCAGGAAATTTTAGCCAAATCGGTCATCTGAAAGGGAAATAAAAACGTACCTTATGATTCAGCCTCAGTACACTATGCTCTACACAAAAAATGCATAATAGGAATTTCGGAATGGTGCTATATACCAGGTAGGGGGGACAGTTAAGATTACAGGGGTCCAAAATTAAAATGGATCCAGTAATTGTGAAAACGTATGCCACATCATTTGTCCCACCATAAGGATCCAATAAGGTATAGTTTGTACTATTACAATTTCAAAAAGTTTGGAGTTAAGGTTAAAAACAGCAAAAAACAGGTCAAAGGTTACATTTCAGTTGTACAGGGGGGGGGGGGGTCAAATTTTAAAGTTGCAACGATTTGGATGCAAAATGGCGCAAATTGTTGGGGGAGGGTCGTAGGATTCAAATAGGAATAACTTTGAGTGTCTCGCATTGCCCTTAGTTACAAGTAGAGGGAAACAAGGTCAAGCCCCATGAATACAATGGACAAGACCTTTGTTGGCCCCTAAACATCGGTTAACAAAGCATTTTTTAGACAGTTCAAAACTATCCTAATTTTAATCCTATGAGCTCACCAATAATATGCACCATTTGTATCCAAATAGGAGCACTTGAAATTTGACCCCCTGTACAACTGAAAATGACCCTTTTATGATGTTTGCTGTTTTATAGCCTATAACTCCAAAACTTTAGGTTGAAGTTAGTACAACTATACCTTTTTGGCATTCTTAGATGCAGACAAATATGTGGTATACTTTTCAGCAAATAATTGAAGCAATTAAAAAAAAATTTCCCCCCTGTGTTAAACCTTGGTTAACCCCTACCTGGCTATACTACATTCCAAGAAATGCTATCATGCTTTTGTTGTAGGCCATGGTCTTATACTAATGGTGCATCATAAGTGTTGTTTTTCCCATTGCTGATACCGAAAATTGCTCGGCTCAGAACTAGAGAATACAAGAACATCGTAGGTATGTGTTTTGTTCAGAAAAGTTTACGTGCTAAGATAAAATGATCAATTTTCCAAATGGCAGTATGAATCGCTGTGACGGTGTAATGTTTTCAAAGTTTGTATCACAGATAATATGAAACAGTTCTAATATTTTTATTAATAACCGGGTATTAATTAGGAAACTTTGGCCTTGGTCGGTCCGAAAAAACAGCGGTTCACCAACTCGTATTTTTTTATTTGATTTTTTGTATTGGTAATCAGCAAAAATAAGCGTGTTCGTGCCGATTAGAAATAAATTACCGGGACAGCTGTAAACTGACCATCAATGGATACATCATTTTAATGTTACCGTAACGAACGAACGAACGAACACACGAACACACTAACTAACAGTTTCTGGGCGATTTGTAGGAGCTTGCTTCGCAGCTCAAAAACGGTACTCTTTGGAAATCTGTTTATACAATTAAACGAAATATAATATTTTGTGTGGATGAATGTAAACAGGGTTAAATCAGCTTTCAAATTTGACAATTGCACTAAGGAATTATGCAATTTTGAACAGAACTACCCATTTTGAGTCTTCTAACGGAATAACGTTTCTGTATTGAGACACATGCCCAAACCACATTTAAGATGACCTCTTTAATCACAAGAGTTTTGAAGGATTTTTATCCACTGTAGTTAATGTTAGATCAATCAATCAATCAATCAATAAATCTGCATGTGAGTTAATGAAAAGAAGGGAATCAATTCAAACTACAGGTTCAATAGTAGCTGAAATTATTCTTGTTTTATATACCGTCGGGTGTATTACATAGTGACGGATGTTAAACAAAATATGAATTTTTGTTTCTGAGAAAATCGCATTTGAAAAATCGTGAACTCTAGTGGGTCCGTACACATCCCCACATACGATTCAAACAATCAAATCCGATTAAGAAGCGAAATTAACAACTGGAAATTTATTTTAGCTAATATTCATGAATTCTTACTTGATATAATGGATGTAATACATTGGAAAAGTTAACCATCATATCCGTCACACCAAAAAATACACAAATCGGCGATTATGTTCATGACATAGTGACGGATGTTGAATTTTTCCTATACTAAAGCGTTATTCAGCATCCGTCATTATGGAAAACAGCAATCGGCGTTTTCTGAACATCCGGCAAACCAACGTGCGTCATCGCGAATCTGCTCAATTCGATTTATTACATAATGACGGATGTTGAGTGGATTGCCGCGATTCACCACTTTGAACTGTAAATATAATATAAATTTCTACTAATATCGATGTTTATAAATTCTATATTTTGATTGTGTCAATTACAAATTTAAGATGAGAATATTTACTAACAAAAGTATTTAAAAAGCCTTGGTGGGAAATCAGAGGGTGTATTGAGTCAATCCCACAATGCACCAGTTTTGGGAAATTTCACCTCAATAGGGTCATGTGATCCCATAAAAATCATATTCTTAACACATAAAAACCCTGACTTTTACACTCATTTTAGCACACAAAACGTT
Organism: Ophioderma brevispina; assembly: GCA_023653785.1. Taxonomy (NCBI): domain Eukaryota; kingdom Metazoa; phylum Echinodermata; class Ophiuroidea; order Amphilepidida; family Ophiodermatidae; genus Ophioderma; species Ophioderma brevispina. The sequence goes on along the minus strand of JAMKCH010036527.1, from coordinate 27,611 downwards.
AGTACTTAGGGAATTTTTAGCATGATCGTGAAATTTCTTGTGATTCTTAAGCTTTTTGAACACTTTTTATCCTTAAGTACTGACATGTGTTTAATACAGTACAGTATAGGCACATTGCAATGCATTGTGGGATTGATTCAAAACACCCTCTGGTGGGAAATCAAGTATACACTTTTTTGACAGAGGGTTCAACATCCGTCACTATGTAATACACCAAAGTCTCTGTTATGCAACATACGTCAAAATTGCAAGATTTCTAATTAAGATGATTAATTAATGAAGTACTTGCAAGGTTCGGCACTTGGCATGTTTGAAGATTTTACTATTTAGTACCATTTCCCTTAATTTCGTAAAAATGATAAAAATTCAACATCTTTCACTATGTAATACACCCGACGATACAATGTTTACAATATTTACAATGTTTTTTAAGGTTTCTAATCCAGTTTTACATGCTGGTTCTGAATCCGGTGGGTGCCAGACGAGACACCTTGACCATTTTTGTAAAAATTAAAATGGCCGCCAGAGCCACATATTTGCAAATTTAATGACCATAATGAATATTGTCCATAGTTTTTATCCTTAAGTAGAAAAAATACAAATAAATTATTTCAGTGATTGTTGTCTGCAGTTCAACACGGTTGCCAATGCCAAAACTTGTTCGATACCCACGTAAAGTTGATGGTACATTTGTCTGTGCTTATTGGTTTAGCGGTCAAGAAATCAGTTGAAACTTTTAAAAAATTTGATTACTAAGGAATCTCAGTAATCAAATTTATTGCTTCAATACAGAGTCCAAAGTGGCTTCTAATGCACTAAACTGGCTATAATTAATTACTTCACCTAGATTATTATCCAGGGTTTAAATACTATTAAGTAATCACAGTAATCGATACATGCCCGAGATGGCATCCAATATGGGCGTCCAATATGGCTACCGATGGCATTTAAATAAACACTGCAAAAAATAACCGTAATTTTACAGACCACGTAATCGGTATTGAACAGCAATTGCGAGTAGTACGGGAAAGCCCGTAATTTTACTGGAAAATGCCCGAAGATTTGATATATTAACGGGGCATTGACCGTTATTTTACGGGTTTTCTGTATTTCATCATTCAATCCCCGGCATTGGAGCCCGTTATTTGAAACGGTATTTAAAGAGACAAACCTCTGAACTGGCACATTTCAAATAGAGCGCCCTCTAGATGTTCATAATTGGATATTTTTGCATGGTTTGTAAACCTTATGTATAATTATCCCTCACCTTAAATTTTAAACCCACATCACAGCGCGCTTATGGGAAACCGCGAATTTTATAATTAATGTCAGCATACGACGGGACGACGGCAGACCCGACGGAAATGGCGTTTAAAACCAAAACACAAGACACGCTGCCGTATGCTTGTTTTCCACGGCATGCACCCCTGTTTAACCGTCTGTGACCTTTTGGTTTTAATAACCGTTCAATGAGAGTACGAGTTTATATTCATGTAATACTACTCTTGTGATTAAGTTATGAACCTTAGGAAGTTGAGCCCAAAAATTCTGGCTATCTTTTAATCTGCTTATTAACGTCCCGATCGTTTGTTTTGAGTCTGTTATGTTTTAATGTGGTAAAATGTATCTCTATTCGTCCAATGAAATGGCCTAGACCATCCTTTGAGAGCAAATTTAAAAAGAAATTTCATATTTTGTGAAAATGTGCCAGTGCCGCTTTAGGCATTTTAACCGGAAAATTTGCTGCTGGGGAAATTCCCCGCATTTTGAAAATAACGGGAAATAAGAATTTAAGGAATGTTTTTGAGGATTGAGGGGAAATGTTTGTTGTTTCAAAGGACAACATTGGCAATATTATCACTGATTCAATTGTCGCCCTTTAACAGCTGTGGCAGACGAATTCTGAGCTAATAAAAAATATCGTTTTTGCTTTGCTCGTCAAGGGAAAACGAAATTTGCCACCTGCAGATAATGGTTTCACCTGTTCCTTAGCGAACCGTTTGTTGTCATAATTTTGACAGTCGGCCATCAGCGGCGTGTCTGGCTTTCCTCCGGGTCTTTGGGAACCTGTCATGTTACGCTCGGGCACATTCGCTATCGGTCAGTCTTGCGTGTGTGATTTTTAACTTTTGGCTCCGACAAATAATTATTTTGCGAACGCAGTTAAATACCGCTACTGATTCTGTTTCCCAATTATTAATTACAATTTTTCACAAAACATTATCGGCTTTACTACCAATCGACTCTTTGTTTCAATATGGGTCGTAGAAGGGGAACGAAGCGTAAGCTCAATGTAGTGAATGTCAAAAATGATACGTCATGTGAGAGAGACACGATCACAAGCCAGAACCTTGGGTAATTAACCTGGACAAGGTTTCGCATCTTCTTCATCTTCTTCTTCAGTGTCGGCTGTAATAGCCAAAACAGTGGCGGGTAACCCCCGTCTACCACGCAACGGACAATGTTCGGGGGATTTGTTGTCTTGACATCGGAGATTCTAATCCAGCGAATTCTAGTGTTACTACAACTATACTACCGCAGCAAGTTCACAAGGAAATGTTCCCGGAAATGTTGGCCAGCTCCTGCCGTCGCCATTTCTGGTAACCATGCCAACGCTACAAAAACAGCTGATTCCGTCAACCCGGAAGTGCTCCGTCACAACGTCTTCAAAACCAATATGGCGGCCTCGTTAGTGGGCGAATGTGAAGGCGTCCAACTTTGCAAGTTCTAGTGTTCCAAATTGTTTCTCAGGCGCACAATAATGCTCCTTTCTTTGGTGATGACCAAATCCCGATTGCTCTTACACTGGCCATGGACAAGATTTAACAACGGTGAGCTTGGTCTTGTATCTACTGACTTCTTCTAGTGTTAGTTCAGTTTATTTTGGCTGGAGATCGTTAGGTGCAATTCTTTAATCAATCATGCCCTTGTGTCAGGCGCTTCTAAGATCGTTTAAACGCTTTCAAGTGCCCTTAGAATGCTCCGATTGACCTTCTCTATGCAATTAACCTCAAGTGCTGTGTTTGTGTCTACATTCTCTGCTCCATTGGCATTGTGCTCGTCAACTACAAATACTAGTTGCATTACATATATGTCAGGTATGACAAACTCAGGCATTTTTTTAGCCAATCGGTTTTTTCAGAACCGCAGATCCTTTAGTTTTCAATATGTAATCCTTTGGGTGAAGAATTGCCAAAATCACCTCAGACAAATTGTAATGGCGATTTGTTGGTTTTGGCTTGTTGCTTGAAAGATAAAAGGTTCACATTAGCAAACTCTAGAGGAGTTGTCATGCATATCAAGCTGATAGCACCTGTACAGCACTAAATTTGCTTCACTGTGTGGTTCACTGGGGAAAAATCGCTTAAAGTGATCTAAAAACTTAAAACTAAATCTAAGACCTTCTAAGAACAACAGGGTTGTAAGTTTGATTCATGAACTATCCTATAGTGCACCCAGGTTTTACGGAGTCGAAGCACCGTAAAGCACAAGAACATTTTGTGGAGATTTACAACCTTCCCATAACAGTAAGAACGGTCAATGAGGTCACATACAATATTGTACATTGTACAGGTGAGTGCTTTCACAAACTGCACACACACGATTTTGAATCATTTTGGCATGAAGTTTTTGTCTGTACCTCAGCTAATACTTGGGCTACGTATTTAATTGAACCCCACCTCATTTTAAAAGGAAAAAGTATTTACTTTTCAGTGGTAAAACAATTTCAGAACTGAAATAGTGACCAATAAAATTTGTGAACATTAATTCTTATGAAAGATATGACCACCATTCTAATGTGTAAAGTGGCAAGGTCCTTACTGTGAATCAATCTGGTCAGGTTGTGTGGCATGATGCTAGGCCCAAACGGCATTACATCAATTAACAGTTGGACTTCAGCCTTTTTAATTTATTCCTCCATTTTCACCATTGGTGCTCACCCACATAGGGCTCAGGAATAGACTTAAATATGCACACACGGTACAATTAGGCGTGCCATTGGCACTTGTTAAGACTGTTGTGGTCCTACAACAAAAATTGTGTATTTTGCCTGCAGATTCGATTCCATAATATGGCGATCTCTAAACCATCTGTGAAAATTGCATCTATATTGTAATCTAATGTGCAAGATGCTCTTGATTCCTCTACGATTACTTGAGGCAGTTTGCATCTGTGATTGGCTCTTTATCTTTTGTCTGCAAAGCTCTATCTCTCCAGGCCGGGCCTTTTTACGTAGGTTGATTGATCTAACCAGAGGCTTAAAAAAAACATATCTCAGCATTAGAAGGCTACTGTTGGGGCCTAAAGATGATTAAGGATGGTGGCTGGTTTTTATTTTTTGCGTAATTATAATGGGTTCCATCATCCCGAGCAAAAAGTTTGGGTTTGGTGAGGAAGACCTTTTTCAATTTTTCACCGACGCAATGGGGTCTAGTTTTGGTGGGTTTTTTAACGGCAATGGTTTCATTTTGTTTCCCAGGGCAAATGGCCAATTAGTGCAATAAATAAGCGATCGCTGGTAAAGAATTTTTTCCTATCTTAGTTGCCGTCGTTCTTCGGGCTGATTTGCTCGTTGGTCAACGTGTTATACTGAGGTGTGATAACGATAGCGTTGTGTCCATTATTAAGACAGTCTGCTAAGTGCCCTGAGTTCATGAAGCTCGTTAGGTTTTTTTGTGTTCAATGTTTTGAAATTTAATATTTCTTTTTGTGCAATGATTTGGTCATACCCAACGGATACCTTTTTATTAAAACAATTGAAAGATGGTTGCAGGCGTTATATTCATCTCCAGATTCCAGACGTCCAATTACCTCCCTTTTATGCCCGCTTGATTCAATTTTACCGTCTATTTGCCGTTCTCTTTTGAAGTTACTCTTTTTAAGGCAGTTTTTTTTTTTATTGGCCTTCCTTTGGTTTTTTTTTGAGGGGTGGGTGAATTTGCCTGTGCTAGTAAGAAGGGGGATTGTTTCAAGGGTTCTTCGTCTGTGATATTTCCTTCCTTTTGGTGATCAGACCATGTTAGCAGGGAGGTCAGGATAAGAGTTTCCAAACTGGATCAAGTTGGCAAATAATCCCTCACAAGGATTGCAAATATCCGATTCAACATTATGCCCAGTAACAAGCTATGCACGAGTAGCTTGTTTCTAAGGTCAGGGCAACTCAGGTTCCCCTTTTTTTGTTCATGTTCGGGGGTGACCCTCTTACCAGCTACCAGTTCAGTCATGTTTTGCGTTTAGTAATACCTTAGGCCTAAAAAAACCCTTTAGATTTTTCGCCACATGGCTTTAAATTGGTGCTGCCACTTCAAGCGTCTGTTTGCGGGTTCAGGATGACCAAATTATGCACATGGGGAGATAGAAGTCTGGGGCAATTTTTGTCTTACATAGACCTCATCTTTGACCTCCCCGCTTTTGATCTAATTAAATTTCCGGGTGCCCAAACATACTTTCTCTTAAATTTTTCTTTGTGGTGCTCCTTAATTCCACCGCCATTTTTACTTAGTTAGGTTTATCTTTACAAGTATTTGTCTTGTTGATTTCCCATTCATACCGTACGTAAGGGTTTTTTTGTTCACGATTCTTGACCAGCTGGAGTCATATCGTACAAGGCAGTTTGCTTATCTTTGTAGTTCATTAGGCATATTTGTCTCCTGCCTTCTATAGGTTGAGATTTGTGATAGGTTTTTACGATGGGCATATGTTGGATATCTCATCGCATCTTGTAACTTGGGTGTTACTAATCTTTACAGGTATTTTCCTCGTTAGATGTCACTTGATTTGATGGCTGCCCCTTTTTTCTAACAAGTAAATTTACTTGATAGTTTAATTAGGATATGTGTCCTTGCTTTAGGTGCTTTGGTTCATATTTTTTTGGTATGCAATTTTTTATTTATTTTGGTACATGTATTTATTCATTCAATTATATTCATTTTTCGATTTTAGTTCAGGTCGCGTACTTTTCAGTCTCCACTGTCAATGGCAATAATTTTTCAAGTTGATGATTTTGGTGTTTATTTTTCAACAATTTCACCTGTCAAATTTTGTGCAAAATATGAAATTACACAAATGAAGTTATCCAATCGTAATTGTATCAACAAGACACAACTGCAATGCAGCACAAAGTATGCTCACATATGGGATTTAACGCATTAGTTCTCTTTCTTCTCTGTTAGCATAGCTTGATGCTTGTATCTTTTGTTTTGACAATTAGGCAGTTTGTACATGTAAATAAGTACTTAGAGGAGGCCAAAATTTATTTATGCTATTCCATCGATTTGTCTTACAGGTTCCTGCCTGACAGACTTCTGCTGATATGTGTCATGTATGCGGTGTGCAGCATCATTTAAATAAAAAAACAAAAAACTGTTTGCAAGTTATTCTGGCAATTACTCTTCTCTTCTTGTCTTCTTGTTGTCTAATTTGCTGTCTGCTGCGCATGCTCATTATCGCGACAGCATGTGAGGATTCGGGGAAATCCCATCCGCACTTACAGGGCGGTGGGGTAGTTACCTGGTGGGGGGCATTCCTGGCAAAGAATCGTGGTCTGGCCAACAGCATTCGACGTTTTCTCAGCAGAAATCAATACCCTACCACATTAATTTTTACCGTAGGAATCTTGTGATATGTTTTAAATCTATGACACTTAGATAGTAATAGGATTGAGGAGAAATTGGATAGTATCAGCAGAGGCATTTAACTTCCCACACGAACTACATCCATCATATTTGGTCAGATATTTTGCCAAGACAAGCATTACCAGGGTGAAAGCTCAAAAGGTGCAGGCAAGAGATGGCACCAATAATCTAATAAGAAGGCACATAGAAGTTTGTTGAGAGCTTGGGCCATGCCTTGCTTACAATGAAGAATCTCACATTTTTAACCCCAGAATGTGAGGATTTTTTTTCAATATGATGGCTTCATTTGTCAAAAACCCTAAAGGGTACAAATCTTTCCGGCAGCTGCTACTGATGGGTTGTCCTTCTTCAAGCAACCCTCAAGCTGTTTTGCTATCCCTCTGGTGATGCTGCGTTTAAGTTTGCTTGTTGCTAGTTATGGGCCTCTTAAATTTGGCCATTAAAGCTGGCTCCATGGTTCTTCTTTTGCGTTCACTTTCTCGTCTTCAAACCCATACCAGGAGCTCCACGGTGGGGGGGGGGGGGCGTTAAGCAAGTTTCTGCAAACTCAGAAACTTGTTTGGTGCGGTTCCTTACCTAATATCTTTTTGGTTTCCTAAGTTTGAATATCCATACTTGCAAATGCATAACTTAAACGTTAAGCCAAGTGTTCGCAATTCAGAAACCTTGTATGGCGGTTCCTTCCTTACCTAATTATTTTTGGTTCCTAAGTTTTGAAATATCCATACTTTGCCAAATGCCATTAACTTAAACTTAGCAAGTTTCTGCAATTCAGAAACTTGTTTGGCGGTTCCTTACCTAAATATCTTTTTTGGTTCCTAATTTTTTGAATATTCCACCAATACTTTTGCCAAATGCATTAACTTAAACGTTAAGCAAGTTTCTTCTTCTTCTGCAATTCAGAAACTGGTCTGGCGGTTCTTTACCTAAATATCTTTGTGGTATCCTAATTTTTGCAATATCCATATCTTGCCTTGCAATAACTCAATAACTTAAGGTAGTTTTGTTAACCTCACAGGTTACAGATGTGCTTCCAGGGGTATTCGTTACTCCAGAGAATTTATATCACAGTTTGTATATAACACGTGCTTTATATTTATGTTTTTAATCGCTGTCAGAGCTTTAAGTGGTTATGTATTGCTCATAATAAATATAATATTTAAATCCTAGTTAGTTAGGTTAGCATTCGGCTTTCCAAAGTGTTCCTTGCTCAACAGGTTTTCTGCCTAAAATCAAAATCTTAGTTCATCAGCATATAATTAATGTTGCCATTGCTGAATTTTATAATTAATTGTATTTTTCTTCCTTTTACAGATAGGGATTGTCTGGGAGGGGGCTAGATGCATTACTCAGTTGAAGTTGCAATTAAATTTTGTTAAAAAGGTAAGCATTAACGGTAATTCTTTACTCTACTGATAGGATTGTCGGGGAGGGACAAGGGGAATTTAACCAGTTTTGGAGTTGCAGTTAGGCTGAATTCAAGTTTTTATTTACTTAGAAGTTGTGCGTTTGATCATTTATTTGATTTTATTGTATTGCTAATTTATTCTGCCGGTTACCTATGATTTATTGGATGAAATTAAATCCACACTATGGCTGATAGAGATACGCCTACATTATATTTGCGTCACATTCGTTTTATTCTGTTCTGGGTGGCAATCTGTAAATGGACGGTAAAGGGGTTTAATGATGTGTGTGGTTCAAATCAGATATACTGTAAAAGTGGAGTAATAAATTAAGCCTACGTTATGGTCGTAGGATAATGAATGTTCCAAAAGTAAATACGTATGATGAAGGGTGAACGAAATTTTAGAATAGATTACATTTCTGCTCCATACCATTGTTTGAGACCCAGCGACAGTTCCAGCCAAAATCCTCTGTACCCGTTGTCCCACAAATTGCGTCGAATAACCAGAAAATCGCTCAGAGTCACCGTTATTGATGGCCGGGGCCTTTGTCCCAGTAAATGGCTGATATAATATTGTTTCAATAGCCAAATAAACGAAATCAAAAACCGTGATAGATGCTGATATCAGAATTCTAGTTTCGCCCCCCCCCCCCGCCCCCCCCCACCCACCCCCCCAACCCCTTCCCCTAACCACCTTCTGCCGGCGTGATAGTCCATGTACACTCCGTGTTGGCGCGAAATGGAAATGGATATGGGTGATGTTAGATTTTTTTTTGGTGAGTTGCCAGGGTAAAGAAGAAATGTGTCTCTACCACATGTTTCTAGATGCACATACACAAACATACATTTTAATTATAAATGGACATAATTACGAATCTAGCTTGTGGCATATGTTACATTTTTAATTGTCATCATCGTCATCTTCGACGTCGTCATCATCATCATCGTCATCGGTAGTGGTCGTCGCTGCCGTCCTCATCGTCGTCGTCATCCATCATTGTCATAATTAACATAAGGCAAAAGATATTATATTGCCCTCGGCGATCGACCCAATTTTGTAAATTTCTAGAACGGTTTACTATACAAAATAATAATGACCCTGACTTTTCAGAATTTTTTTTCTCGATACTAAAAATGCACAAATTTTGCCTGGTTTGACATTTTTTAACATTTTAAGATTTACACATCAATCAACCTTAATGTGGCAAATGATGCGATTGATGGTCAATAATTATATTAATCCCACCTGTTGACCTTTTTACTAGCCTTAATAGCATAATGGTCACTTTTAATTAACAATATTATCTTACCACATTCATTTTCATCAGACCCGTCCAAACATTGTACATGATTGTCACATAGCATCGACTCACTCAAACAGCCATACCCAGAATGGCACAGAAATTCATCTGTATTGCATTGTTCTAGAAAATGAAATCAGGAAAACAAACGATTAATAATTAATAATCAGGCTAAGCCAAAGCTTTCTTTGAGTTTGATTTTCCATGATGTTCATGACAATGGATTTATATGCTTAATTTGTAAACAATTAGTAGTTTATCCAATTTAACTCTCAATCCAATGATTGATGCTCTTTAAACTTGGAAGGGGAATCATTCGTTGTACAATTCTTGGTGTTAGATTGCATCCACATATTATTTCTGTTGTAGTTCTAGAGATGAGAAGATACGAAATTAATTGATGTATTTAAGTAGCTGTGTGTGTCATAAAGCCAGCCTATTTGTCATAAAGCAAGCCAATTTAAAAAAGGCCAGTTTTAACTCAAATGTCTCTTCAAAACCTAATGGATAATATTTAATGAAGAGTACTATTTCGGCGCAGTTGTTTGTATGTATAACTATTACGATCAGTAAGATCCAATTGGCTTGATTGAACGGACCACTAAAAGTCATGAACGGAGAATATCTATATAGATTTGTTTAACCCACAATCCGTTTTTCACTTTCTTCTTGAGCAATCCATTTGCTTAGCTAGTTAACTTAATATTAAGAGTACTTCAAATTCGACATCACGGCATGCGGTGCATCAAATGTACCATATCGTTTTTAATATCCGAAAAAAAAAATGTTTAGCTTTTGGTTTCATGCCAATTTTTTTAATGATTACTAAAGAAGCTTAAAGTACAATAAACAAGACAATTCACAATGTCATACTATAAATATCACTGCTTTCCACACCAACAACAAAGCCCCACCACCCAGTATCAGAGTCTGTAACAACTTCAGCCCAGGCCGTTGAGCCATTGATGGTCACAACATTTGGTGCGGCGATACCACTCAATTTTAAAACCATAGAATCATCCGATACATGTTGTCCATATCCCACCATGAAGAAATCACTGTCTGTTTCTAAGCTGAAGCTGATGAATCTCAGGATAATGTAGTCTTCTTCTAAGGCATTGATGTGCCAAATACAGTTCAGATTGTTAGGGTAATTATACGGGTATGCAGGTATTGAGTGAATGAATTCGGAACCATTAGAAGAAATATTCAACTTTGAAGAACCGCAGAAATCTGTTATAAGAGATGAGAGTGATAATCATTAAAAATTGAAATTATTGGTGTATTATCATAGAACAGTGGTATGAGAACAAGAGGGTTATAAGTTAGTGCCAAAGATAAACTACTACGATAGCGTGACCAATACCAAAAATACACCAAACAGTAACATTTAGACATCCTTAATTAGATAAATAATTGAGTAAGATATAATTTATAATTTGTGTACTTTCTATTTAACATAAAAAGTTCACCTTATTTCAGTTTTATCTTACAGAATAATTTCAATTTCAATTTGAAGTATTGTCTAATGTCCAATTAAATGCACTGTCACCAAATTATCGTCAGTGGCAAGCAAATATTAATTTTGCACCTAAAATAAATCCAAACACAAAATTAAAACACTCGTATCTCAATAACCAGCAATATATTCGGGTTTAATGGCCTATATTACGGTGCTGTGCTTCACTGAAATTTAAAAATACGGCTTCGAGTTTTTACACAGGGCATTTTTAAAGGACATTATTAAATAAGGCTCTGAAAAGGACCATTGGTTGAGGACGTCTTACTACAAAGTTGCTCATCGGACCCATCGAAGCATTGAGGCCACGAACTGCACAATAGACTCTTATCTAGGCATCCGTACCCAGACTGACATTGGAATTCACCATCTTCGCACTTATCTAATGGAAAAAGACAATTATATAGAGTAACCTATTTCGTTTTTGATTTGAGTCTTGAGAGTTCATTAACACAAGATATTATTATAAACATTGTTGCTTTAATATATGAGGAAGAAGAATAAAATCCAGATCGATTGTTATTTAAACCAATTTGTTTAAATAAAACATCTTTGTTGTTTTTATCTACATACTTCCAAGTCACGAGGGATAATGATAGTGCTACTATCCGAAGTAGCATTTTTAATCAGCAAGCAATAATACTCCTTATATGTTAACCATTGCTTCACTTAAGCAAACAACAAACACAAACAGGCAAAAAAAACACAAGAAAATTAGGTAAGACAGCTTTAAATGAATGCTATTAAAATGTTTTCATATCGGGATTAACAAAATCATCAAAACGTTTTTAAGATGTTTTAGTTAGAATATTTTCCAAACCCATATTTAACATAATGACCAAATGGTGCTTAAATGTTTTGCATTTACGGAGTTACCTTCATTGGGTCCTGCTCTTTCCACTTGAAGAAAGAATCCCGTATCCAGCCATGTATCATTATTTGATTGGAACTGAATCCACATCAGTTTGTGTCTTACACGCAGCGTCTTAGGGGAGAACCATAAACTCATTCTGCTAACCATGGTATTCATCGATACCTCGTGTGTCTTTCCGATAGTAAGATAGTCTAATGGCTCCATATTTAAGTCGTTATACTGAACAATGTATGTGCCCTCATCACTTGCGGTGAAAAACCACGTGCATGTAGTGCTTTTCTGATAATATGAGGGGTAATTCGGTGACGTCAGGTAGATTTTATTAGAAATCGTCATGTCAATAAATTGGGTGCCACATGTGACTATGGATATAAGACAAAAACTCAAGCTTCACATTTCGAAAGATATACGTATAGTTCTCATCAAAATTTCTACAATTGCATTTCATGTTAAATATTTTTTTTTAATTTTCAGTCAACTTAATGAAATCACACAAACAAGCAATGTTTGTCATATTACAAATATTACAAAATGGGTAACCCAATCGCCAACCTTGTCGCCCCACTTTAATTTTCTCATTATATAACCTAGTAAAATTTAAGGCCCGGGAAATGTTTCCTTTCTATGTTATGAACAAAAACGTCTTCAGATATGGCCGACCAGATTAATTAACACACACTTTCCTTGTGCCCATTTCGTACACACTTTTGCATTTAGTATCCAAATGACTGAACCAATTTAACTCACAATTTGTAATCAGATGTTTTATGTGATATGCTTCCATGTGAGAGAGAACATATTATATGAAAAATTGGTTCATGATTGGGTCACCCACTTTTAACTTGGTTTGCATAAAATACGTAAGAAGCAGATGATCCTAATGCACCGTACTCAAATGATTTCTAACACTCATTAAAGTGAAATAACAATGCAATATCATTGAATGTCACCATATTGTTCAGGTGTTGGTGAAATAAGTCTGAATGTGATGTCGTCAAATTAGCTTACAGCAATGGAATTCATCTGAGCCATCGTCACAATGTAGCTTATTGTCACACACCATTGATTGGTCAACGCAGCCGATTCCAGAGGCACACCAGAAATCTGAATTGCTGCATCGAGCTAAACACATCGTATTAGTGTTAAAGTTGCCTTACTTAAACTTGATTATTTACCCTTGTTCACACAAAATAATGTTAGCAGAAACTTCATGCTCTTGAATATCAAAACATGTCTTGTTTCATAATGATCATAATAGATTCCAGCGACCTTTGCAAAATTAATGGAGGTGTATTTTAACGTGGTTAAAATGCACTCAGGATACTTTTTAAATAACTCATCATCAAAATCGAGAGCAAAATTACATTGTACCCTTCGCGACTACTCTGTACCATAAAGCACGTGACAAGTGAGTGCAAAGGGTAAATGTAATTATGTCGTGACGGTAAACTACCAGAGTTGATACGAGCACAAATAAAGGATATGTATCGAGGAATAATAATATATTTAAAATCAAAGACACGCAGAAGTTGTTCGAGGTTGCCCAAGACACATTTTTCATCGATGATTGGAATAAATTAAACATTCAAATGAATGTTCATACGTGATGGAAGAAAATATTAGAAAGACGAATTTTAGGGAAATTGAGAGTTACTTCATTATCAATCAATTTAAATTCTTTCGTCACTGGAGTCTTCATGTGTGTCTTTACATCGAAATACTGCTATTTAACATGTTTGAGTGTGTAAAAAATCGTACTGGACAAAGAAAACGTTATTGATGTAGTCAAAGTAAACGTATCATTAAATTAATATGAGAAGGTATGACTCAGAATAGATTCAACTCCAAAAGACGGTAGGTAATTTTTAAGCCAAGGTAAACTCGTTTGGACTTACTTGTGTTTCAATTAATTATTCCAGTAACGATTTTTCACATTTAACCCTCGTCTACCGAAGGGGGGGTGGTTACCACCCCCCCCCCTTCAGGTTTTTTCCCCGGCTTGCTAAAACCCCCTTTTTTGGTGCCAAATTATTTAAAAAAAAAAAAAAAAAAAAAAAAATTACATTGTACCCTTCGCGACTACTCTGTACCATAAAGCACGTGACAAGTGAGTGCAAAGGGTAAATGTAATTATGTCGTGACGGTAAACTACCAGAGTTGATACGAGCACAAATAAAGGATGTGTATCGAGGAATAATAATATATTTAAAATCAAAGACACGAAGAAGTTGTTCGAGGTTTCCCAAGACACATTTTTCATCGATGATTGGAATAAATTAAACATTCAAATGAATGTTCATACGTGGTGGAAGAAAATATTAGAAAGACGAATTTTAGGGAAATTGAGAGTTACTTCATTATCAATCAATTTAAATTCTTTCGTCACTGGAGTCTTCATGTGTGTTATTACTCGAAAATACTGCTATTTAACATGTTTGAGTGTCAAAAATCCGTACTGCGACAAGAAAAATTATTGAGTAAGTCAAAGTCAAACGTATCATAAATTAATATGAAACGGGGATGACTCAGAATAGATTCAACTCCAAAGTCGGTAGTAATTTAAGCCAAGGTAAAAATCGTTTGGACTTACTTGTGTTTCAATTAATTATTCAGTAAACGAATTTTCACATTTTACAAAAAAACATCAAACTCTATATATAGTACTTTTTAGTTTTTCATAAAAATACAACACTATGATGTGAAGTTAATAGAAGTTTCACATATTTATGACCACAATATAAGGGCATGCCCAACACTTTTAAAAGGTTTGGTTCAACGTTGTCAACGAGCTTGGCTGCTATATAAAACTTCCCCTTCGTGTACAGTGTGTAAACGATGTTGTTATTCCAATCAATTTAGAAAGCTGTATAGAGTAATTGTGATCAACGGCGTATATCCATTTGCAATGAGATGAAATAAAAGGCATGAAAGCTGAAATGATCTACTCTCTCATAATATTCACATTTCGAAAGCTTATTTTTAAGAGCACATTTTTTCGCTTACATCTTTTTAGAGGGAGGGAGGTTCTATACCCCTTAAATCCATAAATGCCATTTTTTGCCACCTTTCAAAAATCACGAAGTGGATCCCTGCCTTGTGTTTAGTGGGAAATTGCTCCTACATCTAACAAGATAAATAACGCTACCTCCCTTTTTTCGGTGATGGTCAGGTTGGTAGTCGTTTTCCTCTAGGAACGTAAGGGATATAGATATGGGCGTAGATTTAATTGTCAGTAGTTGACATTAAAGAACCAAAAACTATCGCAAGATCGACGCTGATTTAATGTAGAAAAATATGATTGCGCTTTTTGGTTAAAAATCTGAATTCTCTGGTAACGCTATGAAAGGGGAAAATACAAAACTATATTGCCATAGTTACATTTTATATCGATTTCGTGATTTTCTTGGCTGGTTTCTTAAAGGTCCTAGGAAATGCAAATAGAATTGATGTGGTTTGTGTCAAGTCTACAAGGAGGGACCAGAAAGCATTCAATATTTGGGTTGGTGATGACATCATTTGTGGTACCATTGATTTTTACAGAGAGTAATAGAAAATTAAAGGTGACTGGTTTGAATCTATTCAGGACACTGACTGAAAATCAATAGTTTCACTAATGATGGTCACTGGTACTGTATTCTTTTTTCTGGCCCTGTTTATTGGAAATTGAATGTCCCATTAAGATTTGGAGTAGGTTTATCATCTCATTTCCTGGGACCTTTAAGAAAAAAGCAAAATTCATTCACCCTAATAGCTTTGGAAGCAGCTCGCAAGATATTTAAAATATGTTTGTATTTTATCTTAAATTGCAGACACCGGAGAACGTAATCAGACACGTTCGGTGGTGATGGTCATTTTTACTGTTGTATTGAATTTTGTCCTGAAGGACCTATTATGATGGGACAATTTGAAGTGTATATACCTCTTACGTCCCTAGAGGGGAAATGACTACGAACCTGACAATCACCGCAAAAAAGGGGAGCTGGCGCAATTTATCTTGTTAGAGCTAGGAGCAATTTCACCCTAAACACAAGGCAAAGAGTCCACTCCGTGATTTTTAAAAAGTGGGGAAAATGGCATTTAGGGATTTAAGGGATTTATATGAGGCTTTCATTCAATATTAGCGGTTTAATTTACATTTAAAGTTACACCCTACCACATGTATGCAAATTGATGTTGTTCTCTTGACATTCAAACTCATCTGTGCAGACAAGCATATCTTCCATACACCATATCCCGTTGTGGCACAAGATCTTTCATTGTGCAAACCGTCTATACAGGCGAAAGACAAGAATAGGAAAATAAGATAAATTGAGGCATAAAGAAAGAAAAAATATCATGTGTTGTTTTTTTATTTCCCACCAGTCGAATGCAACAATAGGGGTCGTTTTCAAAAAGCTACAAGTTTCGGGGATATTATTGAAACCAGATGCCATCAATATTCACCATCTTCCATATCCCCAATCACGCCATATCGACGTCGACAGCGTGAAATGTCGACATGGCGCGGCATAACATTGCATTAGGGGAAGAGGGTAGTTTTCTCAATACACTTACACTCTGTCAAGATTGTAGATTAATCAGTGATTTCAAACATAACAGTAATTAGCCCGGTTAAATGTGATACTAGGTGATAATCTATCATTAAAATAGAGGTTAAAAACAAAAAAACAAATACCAACGGATAAGAGATTAGAAGAGTGGAAATGAGTTTCAAGGTAACTTGGGAGTTACGTGTCCTACGTACTGAGACGTACTGTGCATTGAACTTCTCGTGACCTGGAGGGAAAATCTTTTAGCCGATATTGTTTCCAGCGTTAGAAATTTATCCATATTATTTCTTCATTTATGACGAAAGTGATTCCTGGGGACAGAAATGTCGATTCTCGTAGATAGCATCTCGGACTACTTGTGGTAAAGTTCGTACCGACCAATAATGAGAAAATCGGATCGGTCTGCCGGAACCAACCCGAAGATCATAAGTTCTTTTACCGTAATGGAATAACTGCCATGTCCATAGCTGTAAATATACAGAGGCATAATATTGTGGGTAGAAGTGTGGGTACAAGGCTCGTTGAGATGTTATAGGTATTGCCAAAGAAACATCAAAGTATTTTGTGTCGCCAAAACTGCAAAATAATACACGTAGTGGTAAAAATTTTAGCAAACAGAACGACCCCCCCCACACATATTAAACATCCGTAAGTAATAAAATCATGATATTAAAAAACAAAATCCAAAGAGGTGCTAGCTATTTTGTTCCAGTGTCATGAAATACAGGTCTTGTGAATGAGCGTTCCCACCGGTCACATATCTATTGTTTTCTCCATTGTGTTGCTGCAAGCATTGTTTTGTTTCAGCGCGTACCCAAGAGCCTCTTCTACAAGCTCACCTGACATATTGGCTAGGACACGCGGTTTCGGTAATAGACCTCCCGAGTACCACCCTCTCCCCAACCCCCCGACCGTGTGAAAGTAATTATTAGTCCGCAGGAAGCTGAATCCGGGCTACATAGACGACAACGGAATAAAGCGGGAAACTAGTTTGCGTGAAGTGTCAACTGAATTGCAGTCACTATCCTATTCCTTACCGTTTGTAGCCGGATGTGAGTAAGGAGGACTATGATAACTTCTACACCGGTGTGTAAAGAATATATTCCGCTAGGGAGCTATAGTATGGGGCTCCATAGACGACAACGGAAATAAAGCTTGACACTAATGTTGCGGAAGAGTCAACTGCCTATTGTTGAATCGAGTGCCCTATTATAGCCGGACTATGAGTACGGTGGACTATAGTTCTACACAAATCCAATTACAGTAACATGTCATTGGTTAGATGACCCACATCACGACTCATACCACAGTATTTTATTCTGATTTCGTTACATTGTGGGTAGCCGTCGCAACGTAGACTTCTGCTGTATAATGATTACCTGAAGCACAAGCAACCTCACTTGGATTGCAAACATCTGCAAAAAATAAAATAAAACAGATTTAAAACAAAATAACACACCCCCCCACCACCGGCCCGCCCCCGCCCTCCCCAATTGCAATTTACCGATTATTGTAACCTTGTGGTAACCTATACTGTACTGTAAATTGATTTAAAGGGGACCTTCAGGAGACCCGTTGGTGACTACCCTCTTTTGCTTTGTCCTAGTTTTAAAGGAAGTTCAACAAAACAAAGCATCCGACTGAAAAATTCTTATTTGTTAAAATTTTATGAGTTTGTGGGTTTTTTCTGAAGTCCCATTAAGGTTATAATTTAAAGAACAAATATCCAAACGTCTTTATGTATTCTTTACAAAGTTATTAGACTTGAGAGCAATACTATTTAATCTCCAGTACAAAAATATTTTCTCAATACTAAGTGACTTGCGAATGGGTATTAACCACCGTTGCAGAAGTTAAAGGTGCTAGGTCTTTAACTCTCCTATCTTTAAATTAGTTCATAGTAAGGTGAGGATAGTAATTAATGGATTCATTTAGTCCAATCCAATGAAAAAGTGAAGAAGTGTTACTCACTTTTTAGTGAGGTACGTTGCTTTTTCTAACAAAATCATCAGCTAACAAAACCCATTCTACTTCATCACTGTCTTCGCGTTGATAAGGACGAGGGAGCCTACAATTTTGTGCATAACCATCTATCAACTCATCTTCACAAAAAACTTTGTTTCTTGAATAGTTGCAATAAAGCCGTACGGACACCATTGACTACGTCTTCTCTCAAAGTAAATTAGCATTCCAATACGCTATAGATATCGAATACATACCTGCACTCTCAGCTTGATCTTGTAACAGAGTGGTAAGTAGAACAATAGAAGCCAGCATCAGTTGCCATATTTCACCTGAAAGTACACTTTATACATAAAGAAATTTAAGCTGGTGGAAGATATTATTGCACACTATTACATTGTTGATATCAAACACCGAGTCCTGTTTTCTCCAAGGTTTGTTTTATGTTAAATACAAATTGGATGTGGTCAAATTTATTTAACATAATGTCTTTCACTGATAGAGTTCATGTGAAGAAAGCAAAATGTATAGTATCTGTGTAGCAGGACATCCAAAGGAAATAAAGAAAACATGAGGATTTAAAGAATATGTGGTTCAGGAAAAGAACATGACCGTGCAGATTTAGTTTGTGGCCTAACTCAATAGAATGAAATGTAAGAACAGAATAGTCTTCTTATTGTAAACAATGAAGTAGTCGTTTAGTTCATTATTGCAGAGTTAAGTAAGTACATCGACACACACGCAACGCAATTTAATACAGAAGCAAGAGAAAAAAGTATCCATGCAAGCCCGTGGTCCGGTTCATGGATACAACGACCCGACTCATGATCTGAGGGTTACCGGTTCGCGTCCCAACATGTTGTGCACTATGGGTTGCACTTTTTACTTCGCTTGTTTAAAAAAAGGTGCAAAATAGGAAATGTTAGTTGAATGCAGCTGTTGTATTCTTGTGGCCGACTCTGAATATATGTAAAGCCTCTGATACATTGTGAAATGCACTATATAAATTCGGCATTTTATTTATTTATATTGGATCTATACGTTTTCATTTTCAATTACTGATACTTGTTTATATTTATCAGTAAGCCAATAAATGACATTTATTTTCTACCAAATTTGATGCAAAAATTTTTTGAAAACTCATTGTAAAAGTATATTGCATGATATTAAATTTCTATCTCTTTCAGGTCAGGTATGTAGATATGAATAATTGAATGATTGTACTAATAGGTTGAATCGTAATTTTTTCAGTACATACCTAATTTTACTTAGAATTAGAATGGAGGACGATGAATATTTTCATAATAACAATGCGCAGCCTCATTCACGTTTTCTCACTCTTTTACTTTTGTTATATTTGGTTAGTTACCTGCCGCTAATGAAATATTAGAGAAGTATTATTTATCTATGGATGATTTTTCTTTACTACGTGATGTTGAAATAAAACTAATTATTTAAATGATTTCTACTAGCTTTTGATTCTCCTCTCCACTATGCGTTGTTTTTCAGAGTAGTAGTGTATGTCGTGTATACATATTCTACAAGGTCTATAGAGCTGCCAAACTGAAAAGAATATGGGACATTGCATTTATTCCAATGATTAGACGGTTTTCCTTATTTTTCAAAAGGAAAAAAAGAATGGTTTGGAAAAAAGTTTAATTGTCCCCCCAACGTTAGAGTGCAAAAACTGATTCAATTAGATGACAATAAGCATGTGCTGGTGGGGCTCCGATAGGAGATGAGTGGCGGTATTTAACCAAACACTAATTTCCGATTTCATTATTCCAAAAATCCCTTAGGGCTATTGGACTGTGGACCAAGTGGAGGCCTCCTGACACACTCTACTGGGAATAAGTAACAATGATGACGTCTTCAAACAAGCGCTTCTTCAAACAGAGGTTCATCACATGGTACAGTCAAATTGTTCAACAAAATCTTGAATATGTTTGCAGCTATCACTGTTAAAAACTATTTTAGCGAGTAAAAAGCTTTCCTAAACAGGATGTATTTTCTTCACTTTGTAAACATTTAAGAGGCTAAATGTTGTATGTTCAAATCACTAAAAACATTGGTTGTCAAAGTTATAAATATTTAGCGTCAAATACCATCTTAAACACATCTTACCTTAACTTTCTAAAACACTTTTAGTTGGACGATAAAAGTTATACTGTTAAAGACTTAGTCACGAAATTTTCTAAAATATATTTTTGAACTGTAAGAGTATCATGATGGTATAATAACATTTCCGGATCGGGGATTTTACGCAGCAAAGTTGTGATTGTCTATTATGAAGGATTTCGTTTTACATGAGTGGTTAGTATGTGGACAACATTATGTACATGCACAAAAATCACGATTGTTAGAAAAAATTAAGGACGGGCATCTCAGAAAGTCTCTAGACGAGTCGGCCTTTAAGTTTACATTGTTAACACACAGGTTAAGGGCCGAACGGTCAATAATATTACAAGGACAAAATATTTTAAATACACAAAAAATTATATGTTTTGTATTTTTAAAGTTTTGGAAATATTAATATTTGTAAGTAAAAAAAATATTGGCAAAAATTTGATTAAACGCTGACGTGTTTTTGCATATACATACATATAACATATGCTTTTGTCTATTTACTAATCACTGAGTGAAAATAGTAACCGCAAATCGATGGTGTATGCATATAGAAAAATCACTACTTGTTATAAAATCCAGATCCGGGAATTTTTGTTTTACACAGTTGATCAGACTTGTACCGTAAAGTCCGTTTGATCTCAAACTTTGAATGTGCATTTAGATTACTACCTTTAGTACTAGTTGACTATTTTTCTTACTTATTACACAAACAATTTATATTTCGAAATCTTTGAGTCAGTCTTTAAGCAGTGTTACGTTAATAAACTATAATATCGTACTAGGAAAGCAAACGGTGTGAAAGCAGATTATAGTCCGGCGGGAGCAGCACAGTCCCGGGCTCCAAGACGATAACGGAAATAAAGTGTGAAACTCAGTCGGCGTGAAGAGTCAACTGAATCGATGCCTTATTGTTCACCACTTGTTCCCGTGTTGGCACGCAACTTCATAACAAAAACACGCACGTTGTAACAAAATTGTTCGAAATGCGTTAATCTCTATTGTGACAGAACCAAAAAGGGACAACTTGACGCACTTTGTAACAAAATTAAAAGTGATGAATTTTCAAAGGATTTTCATTTAAGAAAAATACTACCCCACGAAATTGTTATGAACCTGCGTTAAGCGCCTTTTTGACAAAAAAAAGGGACAGCTTAGACGCACTTTGTAACAAAATCTATTTTGACTAAATCTTCAAAGATTGTCCATTGAAGAACACTAACTCGCCCCACATCAACTCGCACCAATACAAATCGTCCAAAGCAAATCGCCCTATACTAATTTGTCCTAGTATTAACTCATACATATCACCTCGCTCCATACCAATCCTCCTATATTGACTCGCCCATATGCAAATCGCCCCAATATTAAGTGTTGCCCATTCAACTTCGCCCCAATTATTAAATTGCCCATGATCAATTTTCCAATACCAACTATCGCGATATTAACTATGCCACGTATTACTTCGCCGTTACCAAATGCTTCGTAATTAATATGATCGTTTCCCATCATCGCCCTATTAGTAACTCGCCCAGATCAAATTGTCACGTTTTAAATCTCTCCATTTCAACTCGACCCACATGAAATCGCCGATACCAACTCGCCAATTATTAACACCGCCCATATCAAATCGCCTCTTACAAGTTCGCCCTTATTAATACACTTGCCCATTATTACCCCTCTCATCATTAACTTCCACATGGCAACTCACCCAATACCATTTAGCCCCAATATCACTAGACCACCTTCATCAGCACACGATATAATTTCATTTTTTTTTTCAAATATATTTCCAAGGACGATAAAATTCAGCAACCAACTTCAATACGAAATTGTCACAAAGTGTGTTAGAAGTGTTGTTAATTCAGCCAACTTTACAGTGCTTTCAATATCTCCCCATGACGATATACTTCAGCAACCACACTTGTGTAAAAAAATGTTAAAAGTGCGTTAAGATTGGTAAAAAACTACCCATACTTATTAAAGGAAAAACTACAACGATGGATTTGAATGTTTTGCCTCATACAAAGCGGCAACTAAAAGATACACAAACATAATCCAAATATATTGCAGCATTAAAAATAAGTGGACCAACAAGATAAATGGAGCAACTAGAGGGCACCCTATGCAGTTAAGTTATAATCAGCCAATTTTACATTTAATAATACTTCAAACTATTCACATAATGACTAGATTATATCTTCAACAACCTCACTATTGTAACAAATTTGTTTTTAACCCCAAAGTGCGTTATTTTTGTTTTAAGGGACAAATTTAACTACTTGCAACAAAATTGTTACAAAGTGCGTTAAGCTGCTGCTGCTCTATATTGCAGTAGTATATTTTAGTTTTATTTGTCTCATTTCTATGTCTTATTAGCCCGGGTAGATCATTAAGTGTTTAGACAAACTTTAACGATGCCCAGGGATCCAGGACGATTGGGGACAGCAGGGGTTTTCACTCTACTCTTATAAGAAACTGGACTGCGATTACAGGGTGATTTTCCATGGTAAGTGACGGACGGCTTTAAAGCAATTTACTTGGCACATTTTTGGAAGTGCGCCCCCCAATTTTTCAAAATTGATATTTTTGCCACAGTTATGTTGGTTAATTCTAGGAAATTATACCTGCGACGAGAATGCTAAAAAATGCCGTATTATCACAAAATAAGCGATTTTGTAATTAGAATGTATCCCAGATTGGACTTAACGGCAGGTCTGGAAATGTTTACGTTTGTCCGGTCAATGATGAAATAGTGCCACCTCTATAGAAAATAACCTCTAACTGACTTGCCCGAAACTATTAAAACAACAATGGATGAGCGTAGCCACGTACATGGCGCTATTCCCGCTATTTCACATTGGCAGGCCGTTTCCAGCAAGCCGTTGAATTATTATCGGGGAGTGTGTGGTGATAATAAATTATTCTAGTACAAAATTCCTTCGTTTGTGCACATTAGAAATTTTCGAGCTTAACCATTCACAGGTATAGTTACTAGCCAGTTACCAATGAAACCGTGTAAAGATATCAAAATTTGGAAAATTGGGGCGCCCTTCAAAAAATATACTAATATTGCTTTAACGTTCCCATCCGAAGGACGGGGTCTTCTCATGGTTCGTTTGCCCAATCCAAATGAACCATGGGAAGAGCAGAATTCCAGTTTAATCAATAGTTCTGCAATCAAATCCAGATTTTGTAACCAATTTAAATCCTCAAGTTGGCCCGCCGGAGATCGATTCGCGGACCTTCTGCACCAAAGGCGCAAATACCTAAACAGTAGGCACGCTCTCAAGGTCAAATTAACTTTCCAGCAGCGAGTTAACACAAATGGAGAAGGCAAAGACTAGCCACACCGCGATCACTCAAAAAGATACTTCAATAATTCCCATGACGATATACCTCAGGGCGTTATTTCTTTTTTAAGGGAACAACGTCAACCCACGTTGTAACAAAATTGTTAACAACAGTGCGGTAAGCTGGCTGGATCTAAATGTATTAAAATGTAACTTTCCCGCAGTGAGTAAAACAATGGAGAAATATAGAGATCCCTTACATCCCTGAAGGAAAATCTGCAACCTGACACCCCAAAAATACTTCAAATACCTTCCCATGATGAGGATACTTAAAAAACCCCTTTTGTATCATAATGGTTACAAAGTGCGTTATTCTTTTTTAAGGACAACCTTCAACCCACTTTGTAAACAAATTGTTACCAAAAGTGCGTCAAGATGCTGCTGCTTATTGTATTCAAATATAACTTTCCGCAGGGAGTAACACAATGGAGAAGTATATCCCTAGCAACCTGACCATCACCCCCCCCCCTAAAAAGGGACGGTATTGTGCTGTTGATCTAGGGGTACTAATGTTTCCCTAATTGTTTACTGTGATTCTGATTTCAAAATGGCAAATTCATAAATGCATACATCTAGTTGCATAAACCAAGTAAATGTTAGTCTTACGACTATTAGAGCAGCAGCAGCTTATACATTTGTATCACATTTGTGAATAGTGCGTGATTTCTTCTATTTTCAAATTTTTATTGGCACTGGGTTGAATGCTAAGTTGTATCGTTAAGGTAAGATCCATCTTTATTTGTTTTTTTTAATAGTAAAGTGGGCTGAAATATGGTGTGGCGGTTTGATATGGGACAACAGTTGAAATGGAGCGAGCTAATAATGGGACAAATTGATTCATGTTAATTCGTTACAGGGTGTTGAAGTTATTATTCTCTTACTGGCCATATAGAGCAGTAGCAGCAGCCAAGTTTTAACGCGCTTTTGTAACAATTAGTTGTACAATAATGTTGTTGCTGAAAGTATCGTCATGAGTAGATACAGGGTGAGTCAAAAAAACTTGATCACTGATTGTGCCCGACATTTTGAATTTGAAAAATATATTAACATTTCGGTGTCATCGGAAGGAAAGTGTTTCATATCTTTAATTTGCTGCAAAGATTCATTCAATCGGATAAGTATAGGCCGAGCTATATTGTTTGAATAAGTAGTCAGCTTTTACCCCTAGCCACGGATTCCCATTGAATTGCACGGCGGTTTTAACTAACAAATGACTCCCACAAAATGGTGTTAAGGGTATGGTCTAGGTTTATGTCCAAATAAAGTGGTATCTTCGAGGCGTAAAAGCCAGTTAAATGGTACGTTTTATAAGAAACAATTTTTCAAGAGGTGGCATATTTGGTCTGCAAATATAGACAATACTTTAAACCTCAAGAGTTTGTCACCGAGGTCGGTTCCTTCATATGGTACGATTCAGTCAACTCCTCCAGCAAACTGATACGTGTATCAAGTTAATTTATTTTTTCAAAGATTTTATGAGTGATGAGGACTAGAAAGGTTAAGAGGCATTTGATGGTAAATAGTGCATGAATTTTGTGGGGTTAAATAGACAGCCACATTTATTTGCAGTCAATAAATAATCCCATTTTTCTGGACATGATTTGCTTCTCTGACAGCCATTATTTTAATGTGAATCCCGTGGACAGAGCACAAAAACAGGACTCCTTGATTATCAAACGAACTGTAGTCGGTCTCTACTCAACGATGTGAGTGTGAATAATCTTGCGGCAAATTAAATTAAAGATAAGGACTAAGCTTTCAATTGATACCAAAATATGAGGATATGTGTACCTCAAAATTACAAATGGCGGATACAATAAGGGTCAAGTTTTTTTGAATCACCCTGTATTTAAAGTATTGGTTAGTTGGAAATTTTTTAAAAAAAGAAAAAACCTAAAAAATTAAAAATATTATATTATTAATCTTTTCCCGGGAAGATGGCCAGCGCACGGATACTGTTGAAAAAAAAAAAAACCAGTGTGCGCTTGGCCGGATTCGAACCGGCGACCTTCGATTACATGCACGGACGCTCTTAACGAATAAGCATCAAGGCTGGGTCGGTAGAAGATCGATAGAATGATATCATCTATAGGTGTTAGGTTCGAAAGGTGTCCTTCCGCTTTCCTAGCGGATAGCTCACGAAACTAAGTATATGTAACATATACGATTATATTGTTTGAAATTATTTAAACTACTTAGTTCTTCAGGTAGACACGGATGTATTATATTATTCATCTTTGCCCTGAAGATGGCCAGCGCACGAGAGTGTTGAAAAAAAAAAACCATTTTTTTTTGTGCGCTTGGCAGGTTCGAACCGGCGACCTTCGTATTACATGCACCGACTCTCTAACCGACTGAGCTATCAAGCTGGGTCGGTAGTAGGGAGCGTTTAGATATCATCTATAGGTGTAGGTTCGAAAGGTGTCCTTCGCTTCCTAGCGGATAGCCTCAGAAATGTATATTTAACATATACGAGTATATTGTTTGAAATTTATTTAAACTACGTAGTTCTTCCAGGTAGACAAGGGAGTATTAATTATTAATCTTTTCCCTGAAGATGGCCAGCGCACGATAGTGGTTGAAAAAAATTTTGGTTAAGTTGTTAAGTGGACTGAAGTAGTAGTGCGAGTTGATATGAGTTGAATTGAGTTGAAGCTTGTCTGACGAAACATAATCCTAAATCATAAGGTTTTTTATCAAGATATATTAATAATGTGGTTATACTCCATTGATTCAGTTACTGTATGTTGTGCTTGTACTCCTGCATAGAAGCAGTAGTAGTAGTAGTAGCTTAACAAACTGTGTAACAATTTCATAACAAAAGTGGGTGTTGCCTGAAGTTAGACGTCTTAGGAAGAACAGGTGAAAAATATTCAAACTTTATAGAGTGGGCTGAAAGAAGGAAGACGAAATGGACAAGTGGTATGGGGGGTGAGTTAACGTGAGGAGTTAATGATGGCTGAGTTGAAACGGGAAGTCAAAATAGGGAAGTTGTAAGAGGCGATTCGATATGGGCGAGTTGGCGAGTTGGTATCGCGATTTGATATTGGCCGAGTTGAAATGGGGTGTGAGCGAGTGAAGTGAGCAGGAACGATTGATACGAGGCGATTTGGTAATGGGCGAAGTACGCGAAGTAATAATTGGCATAGTTGGTATCGGGCGAGATTATATTGGAGGAGTTGATATGGGTGGAAATTTAATAATGAGTTGGTTATGGTTGAGTTGTTATGGAGCGAGTTGAAATGGGCCAAGTCAAAATGGAGCGAGCTTAAAAAAAAATTAAAAAAAAAAATATTGGACGAATCAAATATGGGGCGATTTGCTAGGGATGAGTTCTTTGGATTGGGCGAGTTATCTGGGAAGTTGTGTAATGGAAAATTTTTGAAATTTCATCAAATTGGAATTTGTTACAAAGTGCGTCGAAGTGGTCCCTTTTTTGTTCACAAAGAGAGCTTAACGTAGTTCGTAGCAATTTTTTTTTACGTGGGGTGGGCGTAGTAAAGTAAGTTCTAAATGGAAGACTTTGAAAATTTCTATCACTTTTTAATTTTGTACAAAGTGCGTCGAAGTTGTCCCTTTTTTGTTCTGTCACAAGATCGCTTAACGCAGTCGTAACAATGTGGGTACAAAGTGCGTTTTGGTTTTATGGAAGTGCGTGCCACCCCCATTCCCGCACTATGAGTACCGCCGGACGATATATTACTTCGGCACCGGATATCAAAAACGCAATAAGAGAGATTTCAAGTCATTAATTGTCTGTTGTATGTAGTTTTCCCCCTATAGTAATTTCATATAGATTAGATACTCAATAGATTCCTACGTTTATATGAGTATACAGAAATAACTTTAAATGAAAAACAAAAGGTGATTGGTATATGCTTATAT
>JAMKCH010036526.1:0-14964 GCA_023653785.1 Ophioderma brevispina | reverse complement strand
ATAGAGCACCCAACCAACTCAAAACTGCGCTTTTCATGTTGACTATCACAACAATTCATGACTCGAACTTCAGTAATTACTGTATCACAAAAAGACAAAGCCACAGCTACAACACCCGGGACAAGCCGACAAACTTCATCTTCCCTCCCAAATCTTCCTCTGAAAAGCACTTATTCAGTATCAGGCCCGCCAAACTTTGGAATTGGAATGATCTCCCAGATCTATCACAACAATTACAAACAAAATTACATGTTAAAGCTTCAAACTGAAGAAACATTTCATCAACCAGTACAATTCCTTAATTAGTTACTCCCCAAGACCTATTTCTCCTCTTCTTTATTCTTCATCTTATTTCTACTCCGCACCTTTATTCTATCACCGCATTTCCTATCTCTGCTTCCTCATCATGCAATCGTTGCATACCTTAGCAAGACATGTTGTAAAGTCTTGTCCTTCTTGTCCAAGTTTTTGTTGTTGTTCTGTATTGTTTGTTTTATGTATACTTACCTTCGTAATATATTGTAATATTGAGTTTCTCTTATTTGATGGATTTCAGGGCCAGCAATTAATTATAAGCCTATCGGGTTGTCCATTACTGGTACTAGCATATCATATCCCTCACATATTCAACTTTGTACAGTTTACAATTGATAATTCTTGTATTATGTACTTCATTATTGTATTATTCCATTATGTCTGTACGATATGTATGCTGAATAAAACTGAAACTGAAATAAACTGAAAACTGGTCAGAACAAACTGGATTTCCTAACCAGCAGAGAAAATTTAGCTGGAATATTAACAAACTGTTAAGTAGCAGTGTGTCATTAATTAATGTTGTGAAACCTCCCGACTGGCCAAGCTGAGTCAGATGAAACAGATTACTTCAAAGGTCCAATCGAGCGGCCCTTGAAGTTTCCCAAACAATGAACAGGGAATGGGGTAAGACGGGTAATCGGATTTAAAATCGAGCCATCACCTTCTTTCTCATCTTCTCTGGTTATGAAACCCACCCATTACTCACAGGGTTAATAATTGTGTATTTATCTTGAAAATACCCACAATTCATACACTGCAAGGCAAACATCTGTTCAAAGTACTACAGTCATTTTCCACATTACATTCCTTTGCTTCTTCATATAAAGGTAATTTGGCAATGATTATGACTGCTAACCCTTTCTTTAAACTCGATGTCCTTCAATCAGATTTAACCAGACCTTGGGTGGCCAATCTTGGTCTCAGTACCATATGGGGATTGTGGAGAACATTGTGTGCCATGTATGTGTCACTCCTGCTCTTCAGCCATTTTAGAATGTCTGTGTACAGTGGCAATATAAAGTGTGTCTGTGGTAGAGATGCAGATGATGACGCCTTGCAGGAAGCTAGGAATACATGGTTGTGGCGGATGGTTTATTTTAAAATGTTCTGGCAGAACTTGCGTTTGAAGTTGAAATATGTAAGATTGGAATGGAAATATCTTTACATGAAAAGGCATAATAGGGGTGTGTGCATGTTGAAGACTGGATCTTGAGATGGTTTGGTCAGAAAACTTGAAATCTGTAAAGAACCAAAATATAGTTAATTATTGTATTAACAGAGTGACTCCAAAAAAAAGGAGATCCTCAGGTTTAGTTCTAGCTCTTTTATGTAACCAAGGACATGAGCTATAATGGATGGAATGTAGTAACAGCCTGAAATATCTTCTCTAAGTAATGAACCCCATGCAAATTTGAGATTCCACCTTGAGAGGACACATTCAGAACATGCAAAGCTATTTTCTTATCTATGCGCCTAATTGTGATACTTTCCGTGTCACTTTCTGGAAGAGATGCTTTTTACTGGGGGAATGCAAAGTATTCACATTTTACAGAATTCAGAGTGGGCCTTTAACTGATATTCTGAATTCCCTGATACTTTCAGATCTGATGACCTTTTACTCAACAAAAGTGGTCATGGAGCATGCAAGGTTAAGGTTAAGAAAGCATGGTCACTTATGCATCACATAAGTTGATTTTTCCAAGGAATATCCCAAGTCCACTATATTTTATCCTGATTTTTCTGTTGTTATTCAACCCCTAAACTCTAGCCTTATTGATGCAAAGATCCATACTTTAAGTGAAAAACTGGTGTAATTTCCCCCCAATGACTTTTGGCCAAATTCTGTACTCAAGACCAAGTTTAAGTCTTTAATTGGTTAAGTCCAACCAAATATCCATCCCTAGATCTGCACTAAAAACCCTAACAAAATACAAAGACCCAAAGACCTCCAATTTTCCAAGTCTCTCTGAAAACCTCTGTTTTGGACTCACACCAGTGTCCACAGACCCATACTAACCAGTCTCGGCCCAAACACTCATGGTCACTAACTTTCAAAAACAAATTATTTCTCTTTTCTGACAACATTTCCTGGTGAGCTTACAGTTCTCTACAGCCACAGTGTTGCCCACAATCAATCAAAAAATCAAAAAACAATTTTAGTTAAGAGATTGGTGGAAAGGTTGGTTAACTTTTATTTGTTTTAATTATTTTTTACTATTGTGAGTAAAAATCAACACCCAATTTGTGCAATCTGGTTGCCTTTTTCAGTTGGTTGGAGGCTACATACACCCTCACATCATGTATTCAAAATTGTTTTTCAAAAAGCACCCAATTCATAAACTTTTGGTGCCTCTTCTGAAGCAACCTGACGTTTTGGTGTCGATCCTTACCTATTTTGTTAGCAAGCCCATCCATTATGATGATGACACGTCCCCATGGGTTTGAATTTACCCAGCAGTTTATCAAATCTGCAGTGCCAGGAACAAGTTGCAATGCATTGCTAGATGTTATTGCTTGCCACTGAAGAAACAGTGCTGGCACTTCAAAACTGATAAAAAAATAATACCAAGATTGTCAAGAAATAAGCTCAAACATGTGGAATTAAAAGGTTGAAACTGAAGGCCTGTAGATATGATTTCAATCACTATGAGGTAAGGTGATGTTAAATCTACCAGGGCCCAGTTCAGTAACCTTGGATGGACACATGTAAACAAACTGCTGACCATGCATGTTCTGGGATCATAATAATCATACTAAAAATCCAAGGGTGGTATTTGGCTCAATACAATGGTGAATTGAAAGTATTGAACTGCGCCATGGGAATTGAGATTGATTAGGGTATAGTGACTGCTCTTCCCATCTGACTCATTAGCTCAGTTGGTAGAGCATCCGACTAGTAAACCGAAGGTCACATGTTGGGTCCTGGATTTTCACTTCATTTTACTGTTGTGGTGTAGTAGAGTCTAAAAAAAATTCTTCGTGTAAGTTTACAGATATTCAGGACTGGGAATTTTTATCATTTTTTAAACTCTTCCTATACAAAAGATCTAGACATCATGGTTCTCAGGATGGGCAGTTCAGGGGATATGTGCATTCTATCCCATTTTGCAGTGGAGTGTGTCTGCAGCAACTGCAGCACACTGTGCAAGTTGGATATAAGGGCTTAACCGCAACCCTAACTTTTATTAGGACTACATTCTTTTAGACGTGCCAGCTGGAGGATTCTGTTCATGTTTTCTTCTTGCACTTAGGTTGGCAGTAAATACCATATAATCCAAGATTGTTGTTGCACTATGCATTGTAAGCTTACAATTAACAATTGATTTAGCAGAGACAAAAGGCAACTCCTGTTTGGGTATTTTTCACCTGTGGCAAAGAATATCACCTAGGCTAAATTCTAAGGCTAGGAATTTTCATATTGGGGGGGCCAGTGTCGCATCTCAACCGAACACAAAATGGGTGGTCCAGGGGCCCGCCTGAGGGCCCTGTTGGGGTCCAGGGGCCCAAAAGCCCTGGTGGGGATCGAGGGGGCGAAGCCCTTGAAAATTTTGGGTTTTATATTGCTTAAATTATTTGAGGGCTAATTTTTGTACGATTTTGTAAACTTTACTTGTCGCATGCTGTCAATTGAAACTTTAAACCCTAGTACTTGCCGACAATACGGCCTGCAAGGCCATGACCTGAATTTTTCAAGTGAACCGACGGGCTCATTTCAACGAGGAAATCAATTATTGGGGGGGCCGCAGCCCCCTGGCCCCCCTCTGATTACGCCACGCTACAGACTTTCTTGTTCTGGTTTTGACAATTTCTTACAATGCCACTAATACATGCCTATCGTCTTATTTAGAGAATAAAGGATGATTTTGGGAAAAAAACCGGTACTCTATTTACGACAAATTGAACCCGGGCGATTACCATTATTTTAGTGGAAAGATGAGGCCTAAGTCTCATTTTAAACATCTTTCATTTAAGGTCATCTTTAACCCAATTTCGCGTATGCTTACGGATTAAATACAACAAGAAAGGGATGCAACCACCCGGACAACATATCGAACAACCCGCTGAAGGCAACGATCATACGCCAACGAGACGCAACGTAGCAGGCGCGCGCGAAGTAGCAAAACACGGTATGACGCGAGCGCTTCACCAAAATAACTCAAAACACAGCGCGTACTACCTGAGTTCAATTAAACGAATTTAAACGGGTGTATCAACCATGAAATTGCTACATTTTCCACAGATGTTTAAAGGAATGTAGAGTAAGTGAGAGGATAACCGTGACCAATTGTTAAAAATTTGAAAAGACCAAACAGAAAATAGGGTGTTAGCATGTCATTGGCACCTCAAGCCACAGAGGTGCGTGATCGCTAGACCCACGTTGTTTCAAATCCTTATACACAAGTGGGGGGGGCCCTTTCAACACAACAAGACTGTATGGTGTTGTGCAACACACACCGTGGATTAGGAGTATTTTCGGCAGCCCCTAGATCCCAAAAGGAGTTTATATTTGTTCCCTTGATGACGGAGCAGTTGTGTCATTTGGCTCAAAATGGCTCTTTAAAACAAAATTCATTGACTACAAGTTTTGTAGTGGTTTCACTTGCTGAAATCAAAATGAATTGGGGGCATAATTCTGTTTGTTAGCACAGAATTAGCCCAGAGTCGTACACCTGAATAAATCCCAACCAAGTAGCCCATTTAATTTGACATATGACCATTTGATCAAAGGCAGAATCTAACCACTAGACCAGTAGGACCTCTTAAAATTATATGATTTTTTGATTTAACATTCTGAGCACATTTACTTCAAAAATATTTTTCCAGTTTTTAAGCTTGAAAAAAATTACTTAATTCAAACCTCTGCATCAATTTAGTTTCACAACCTTCAATCAAAAACCCTGCTTATGATCCTGGCTCTCCAAACTGTAAAACCATGTGTCATCACTTTGTTTTCCCTAACACTAGTTGAGTTGGCTTCTGCCTGCTGGGAATCAAAGGACTGTGTAAAAAATCATGTTGTAGAACTTTTCCGGCAAGGGCCCCTTCATGACCAAATGAAAACCAGTTCAGTCTGGGTCAAACTTGATGCACAGGAATTTGCAGCTTTTGTGAACTGGGGAAAAGAAGAATTGATGATTTATGTTGACGGTTTAGTATAAAATAGACTATGCAATATTCCCAAGCACAAATTCCAGGAGTACAATAATCAACTGTTTGCTTGCTAAACAGTTGCAAAACATCTCTGCAGGTGTCTGTATAGTCATCCTGGAAGTGGGTAGAGTGTCTTCAAAACACAAATAAACCATCTGGTTTGATTCTGTCAGTTGCAACATTCATCTGCAGGTGACTGCAATTCATCTGGAAGGGGTAGTGTCCTTCAACACAATAAAATTCCTAGTGACCTAGGTATAACTAGGTCACCTGGGCTACACAATTACTGGCTGATGACATATACATGACCTTTGACCTCTGATTTGTTCTGTGCTCAGGTCAGTAAGTCCTTTTGACCAAATTGGTGCTATAGGAATTTCTATGCAAATTGACCTCTAGATGACCTTTGACCTATGGGTCACTCTGAAATCCTGAGAAAAACATTGGAACTGGGTTTAGCACTGACTGCCCAAAATATCAGCTCCATAGGTCAAAGGCCACCGAAACGCTAGCCAGACAGATCTCATTTTTTAATAGTATATGAAATTCAAACATGTTTGTGTTTCACAAGTACATGTATGAAAATCTTTGTGTATAATACCAAAACATTGCCAAGTGTGATTGCTTGCAATGGAAAACATTACCTTAGAAGAAAAAGACTGATGTAAGATATTTCTAGTGGTCTTTGTCCAGTTCGCATCATCTACACCACTTTTTTACCTCCTAATAAGAGCCGCTATTTTAAGAAAACTTGTTCCGGTCCAATTTTGGGCTTTTTCTGAAAGAGTTTGTCGCCGACAACGTTATGGGTGGAGTGAGATGTGCTTGAAGTGGAAGATTTCCCCTGAAAAGAATATTTCCATTTAGAAATAAAATGATTTTTTTTAATACTCGCAGGGGTGGATCCAGGATTCTCAAAAGAGGGGGCGACAAATTTTCTGGCGAGCGCACACTTGGTTGGGGGGGGGGGCAGGAAGTTACTTCGTCTGCTGGGCGACGACAAAGCAATATAGATCAGTTCCTGACGCTCTGTACCATCATTCTTAGAGATCTACAGGGCACCCTGTGTGTGTGTGTTAAAAAAGTCATTTTTATAGATCTACAGTGCGCCCAGCACGCTCTCTGCAAAAAATAGAGGGGACACACGCTGGGTGCACTCCCTTCTAAATCCGCCCCTGCCTTGACCTGTGGTATATTTAAAAAAAAACATAGCAGTAAGAGGCTTTTGAAGCACACATGGTATTTATATAAAAGGGTAGGGGAAATAAAAAGGTTGGGGTCTCAAAATTGACCCAATGTTTTTAGAATAACATTGGAATTCTATACTGCGCCAGTGGCGTAGCCAAAGGGGGGCAGCTGTCCCCCCTGTGGGGAATCTTGGCCCCCCTCCTTTCCCCCCTGAAAAATTAGTGATTTACATAGGCCATATACTATACTAACAAATTTTAATATATGCTTGCCCCCCCCCTGAAAAAAAGCTGGCTACGCCACTGTACTGTGCAGTTTAAGTGGTGCCCCCATTTGCAGGCTGTTATTGATCATTTCGTACTGTTAGCATCTTTGAATAGGTTAGGGAAATGCTTGATTGATTGCATGTATACACAGACACTGCTCATAGTCACACAGACTCCAGCTCTCTAGGCCCAGACTCAGTGTAAGTTCACCTAAGACTTGATGTGTGACGTCATATTATTATTAAAGGTGCATGTTCTGATAGTTTTGGGACGCCCCCTGATTTACCCCGAAGTAGTATCGATTTTAATATATATCCTCCTGAAATTTGAACCTTCAAATCTATTTTATTCCCGATATAATAATAATAATTAACCATAGTCTTATTAACACAGTATTGAATAGGGCTTTGCAACATGCATTATTGCTTCTACCATCAAAACCACAAGTTTGTTTCCAACGGTACTTGATGTGGAGTCACTGGAGGGAAATTCCAAGCAAAGGTCATCCTGGTATCCAAAAATTGAAATTCATGCCAGAACAATAAACTTGGTGTCTAAAGAGAGCTTAGGCGACGAAAAAAGAAAACCCTGTTTTACGGGCGAGCAGACCTTTCGAGTAGAGTCGGTCGGTCGGGGGATTTTTTTTCTTTTTTAAATTTTTTTTCTTTCTGGAGCTCAAAATTGGCCTAACATAGCCCCAAAAATCTGAAAAAATCAAGAGAAAAAATGAACAATTTTTTACAAATTTTCTAAAAAACATTTGCCAAAATTGATAAATTTGGGCTAAAAACAGGCTGATTTTACATGATTTTTGGAAAAACTAAAAAAAAAAAAAAATTCTGCAAAGCTGAAAACCAGGGTCGGTCGGGCCCGTGAAACAGGGTTTTTTATTTTCGTCGCCTTATGGACTAAATTTTTTAGATATGATCTCAAATTTCAATTTTTTTTATAGATTATGGTAAAAGCAATGTGCACTTAAAAGTGGAAGAAAATAAGTTCATCATGAAGACTTTGTAGGTATTAATAATATCATATTTAGTTGTATTAGACAAATGAGGTGCTAGAAAAGTGATATCAACAAAATTACCTTTATTTTTTGTTTTGAGTAGCTTGTTACACTTCAGTGACCCCAAAACGGGATTTCTGTCATTCCGTTACCAAAAAATACCATATTTTCAAATTATTTTCAAAAGTTGTGGTAGGAATGTAAACAAAGTTCATATTCAAAGTAAGAATAGGTAGCTCAACAATAATGAGCCATTTTGTGGGCCGCCAGCTATAGCTGGCAGGACCACTTAGTAATCCATTGTGCGTGTGGGTGTGTGGATGTATGTATGGACAGTGTGTGTGTATGGATGTGTGTGTGGATGTATGTGTGTGTCACTAAATTGTTAAGTTTTTTAAATTGAACTCAATTGAAAAGTTGAACTTCAATTGGAACCAAACTTCTGTCATAGGTGCACAATGGGATCCCTCATATGTTGATGAGGTCAAAGGTCATGTTGAAAGGTCATGTGAGGTCAAGTTGAAAAATGGGCTAAAAATGTAAAATTGACCTAAATTGAAAACTTGTAGTTCAATTGGAACCAAACTTGTGTCATAGGTGCACCATGCGATCCCTCATATGTTGATGAGGTCAAAAGTCATGTGCCAGGGTCAAAGGTCATGGGGCGGCACACAGCTTATATTCTTTGAATATAGCGAGCGCGAAAGCTGAGAAATTCTAGTTTTCACTTATATCCCTTTTGTTAATTAATTACACATAATTAAAGGTGCAACATTGAGAGAAATCTCTTGTTGCACCTTTAAAGTGCGTCATCCCGTTACCAAATCGGTAATGGAATGACAAATCATCGGAACTGTGAAAAAAGAGTTTTCTTACAAACCACCACCGACGGCTTCAGAATCACTTAAAACAGGTAAAAAATAATATCCCATATGACCTTTAATTTTTTACCTTCTTTTTCAAAGAATATCTGAGACTTGGTATTTTTTCCAAAAAAAAGCCTGCAGAATTCAGCAACCTTAGGCTTAAATTGCTGTATTTCAAACAGTTGGTACATGCCTAAAATAATAAAAATATTAAAACATTTTGTTTTCTCAAATAATTTTAAAGACCTGAGGTAACCAATGCATCAACTTAAAAAATTGTACCACCATCTTTGTGGTGAGTTTTGACCTCCTGAATTTAGGCCACTCAAAGAAATTTTGTACATGTTTCAATGGGAGGGCATTCTGTCAATCCGTTACCAAATGCTTGTCTGCTTAATGATTCCTATTTTTAATAACACAGGAATTTTTTTTTCAAACTCTTATGTTTATTTTAGATAAGGACTCTTCTAAGGATGACATTGTTTACATGTAAAATAATCATGCCTCATAACATTCACAAGGAGTTTCTGCGAAATGTATGTGAGGTGTAAAACCCATGCCATTTTACCGTCATTCAAGGAATATTTTCCTAAACAAAAAATATTTTTCAAACAAACTAAAAGTACACATGGAAGATATGGGGTAATTGGCCTAGTTTAGTTGTTTGTGTGTTCTAACCAATTCAAATATGTGTGATAAACACATCTGAAAGTTGCAAAAGTAAGTCCAAACGTCATTCGTATTAACATATCAAATAGAGAACCCACACATAAATTGACAAGCACCTTTATCAAAGATCTTGGATGATGTGCAAATTGGGATAAATCATGCATATATACTTTTCCTGAACATGAAATGTGGGGCAATTGAAGTTGCATTCCAAACATAATGTTTGGTTTCGTATTTTCGTCCTGATTTGTATTTTGATAACACAGGAATTTTTTTTTCACAACTATTGTGTTTTTATGTACGATAAGAATCTTCTAAGGAGACATTGTTTTACACATTTTTTAAAAAAATAATAATGCCTCATAAAATTGACAAGAGTTTAATGCAAAACGGGGATGTGAGGTGTAAACCCATGTCCATTTTACCGTGCATTAAAGGCAGATTTCTAAACAAAAAATATTTTCAAACAACTACAGTACACATGGAGATATGGGTAATCTGGCATAGTTAGTTGTATTTGTTTTGTGCTAAACAATTAATAGGTGTGATAAACACATCTGAAAGTTGCCAAGTGAGTCCAAAATCATTCCGTTATATTATCAAATAGAGACACACACAAATAAATTTTGAAAAAGCACCTTTAAAAAGATCTTGAATGATGTTGCAAAATTGGGATAAATCAATTGCATATAACTTTTCCTGAACATGAATGTGGGGCAATGAAGTTTTCGATCTTCACAAACTAATTTTGGCAGAGTTAAAATAATTCCAATAAGTAATTGCTTTAAAAAGACTTTACTTCAAATACATCTCAGACTTACCATTTATTGTAAAACAGTGCTTAACACCTTTTCTAAATACTTTTTTGCACCATGGTTGTTAGAATCTATAGTCATTTAAACAAAAATTCTAGCTGTCGTTTTACAGGCACATCCCGGATAATCTTTCTGCCGAAACAAAGCCCGAGGTGTCTAGGCATTCCGCTCCGATAGCCAATAATATCTACTCTACAAGGCCAGAGAGCCAGTTCATTCATAGAACTGGGATCCACTGTCCCACAAGGCACAAAGTCAAGAATTTGGCACCGAAATCGAAGCTATGAAAGTTGACCCTAAAAATGAGTAAAGGGTACAACATGACTGAAAATTTGAACAAATTAATAGATAAACCCAGTCGTCTCCCACTTCCCGACGTCATTATGGTAATCAGTGACACTAAGCATGCTCGTGGCATTCTCAAGAATAACAGGGAACAGCCAGATGGCGACTGCTATGTTTTAAATTGGGATTTTTAAGATGACTCAGAGATTTCCTGAGGCGGTGGCCCTCATTCCAACCAAATCATGTTGTTTTTTGACATGTACATAATGCTTGTACATATTACTAATCACTGTGTGCAATGCTAAGCTTAAATCAAATTCCTTCATATAGAAAATCACAACTTTGTTATAAAATTCCGAATCACGGAATTTGGTATACACAGTATCCTATGAATGTAATACTAAATGGTTACTGCATCCAAAACGAAAAATCCAAGTCATCCAAATTTAGGAATGTGCATTTAGGTTACTATCTTGTTCAGTTTACTATTTTCATTTTACACAAAAAATAATATTCGACAAATCTCTGAGTTCAGATTAACGGGTTAAGAAACTCACTGTTTAAAATCATCAGATTTTTAAACCATGAATGGAAAATCAGCAAGGAAACAATGTGCATATATATAAATATTAATTTAGGACTACATCAAATGAACAGATTTTCAATAAGTGCTGTTTTGTACCGATTGAACGATTCTGGATTTGCTATTCGCATCGGATCCACTGCGCCCCATCCATCCCAGTTTGTTCCATACACTTGGGTACGTAGCGTTGAAGGAGGTAGGTACGGCGACGACAACGCTACGTGAACGAGGTAGCGAACAAATGAGAGGTGTGGCTGCCTTTACCGCCTTTGTTCTGGGGGTACTGACCAAGGGTCGTGTGGTGCAATGGTCAAAGCCTCAGACCTATATCAGGCTCAGAGATTTTGAGGCACTCAAATATTCTGTCATAATAGTAATTTCTATAGAATGGACATCAATAGATTTCTTACTTGTATTTGGTAACAGAAATGTCTTAAAGATAGAAAAAGTGATTTTTGATTGCTTATATTTTAATAAAGACACTATCAGGGATGGCGGAATCAGAAAATCGAAAAAATCACAAAAATCAGATTTTTGCATGTATTAAAGTACTAGGTTCCTACAAACATGCAAAATGATAGACCAGAAGCAACCAATAAGGACAGAATCGGAACTAATTTTATTCATTAATGTCAGTTCGGACACTTACTACAACACGTAATTGAAATGGGAATCGTATCCTGGTCCATGGAACACTGCCTTTTTCTTCCTTTCTGTCAATTCTACCGCTGAAAAAGGTGACTTATGAGGATTCTACAGAAATATCCTTCACTTTGAAGCTATCTGCACATTTTCAAATATTTTAAAAATAACGGATAGTGTATTCTAATAAAAAAAACATAGATGAATTTCAGTATGGCTAGTAACGAAATTAGAAATGTCACCAATTTTGGTACCAAAGAACATTTCTCAGCTTAATCCTTCAGATGGAATGCTTTAATCCGCAACAAATCAGTTATTTTGATTTTTTTAGGGACACATGATCCCTGATAATGCAAAAATCTTGTTGCACATTTAGTTTAATACAACTTTACACGGTCCGTAGAGTAAATTTGCCGTTCTACGAAATCAAACCACGATGCGTGGCTTCCAGACGTAAGGTTTCTAAGAAAAATGTAATTGTCATACCAGCTTGGCGTTAATTGTAGCTTGAATGGCATCCTGCCGAGTTCCCAATGGAAGTTACAGTAACAGAAACAGAATCACAAACGTACAATGCATGCACGAAGTGCCAGATCGGCACCCTCCACTGTCATTCTTGCACGCAGAAACAAAGCTAATTCTAAATTCATATACCAGAAAAACGTGAATGTTTCTTACTCATATTGCATTGATAGAACTTACAGCAAATGGTGGCCCGAAGAATAAAATAACGTCATACTTTGCACTCCATGATCAACAAATGGGCGAACACATCACAATTTTCAATCGGCGAAATCAAACAGAACGGAAGATCTATTCGCACCGTAACGGGCGAATAAGCAATGTTTTCCGGAATTCGCAACGTAGCGGTGTGAATAAGATACCTTTTCTTGTAATTCGCACGTAACGGTATGAATAAGGATAAACTTTTCTTGAATTCGCACAGTTGAGGGTGCGAATAAGGGAACTGTTTCTTCTAATTCAGCACCATAGCGATAAAAATAACGAAATTTGCCCGTTGTTCACACAAGTAACCGCGGCAGTTAGAGTTAGGCCTATATAGCTCTATATCAGCTTACATGTTATATATTTTC
Organism: Ophioderma brevispina; assembly: GCA_023653785.1. NCBI lineage: Eukaryota > Metazoa > Echinodermata > Ophiuroidea > Amphilepidida > Ophiodermatidae > Ophioderma > Ophioderma brevispina. The sequence goes on along the minus strand of JAMKCH010036526.1, from coordinate 2,081 downwards.
AAAAACTTTCCGCATGTGTGTGTGTGGGGGCGGGGGTATTTTTCTCGTTGTTCTTTTCGTTTTTGTTGTTGATAATTATATTTGGATTGCTTTTACTCCAAAGAACATTCTTTTGGTTGTCTTTTTCATCTTACTGCATCAATTGTTTATAATTGTTTATTTATATTTATTTATTGCTGATAATGTATTTTTCATTTTTGTTTTCATCTTCAATGGGTTTATTGCCTTTTTATTTTTATCTTTTTATTTTAATATTTGTTTTGTAGTGCTGTATTTTCATTTCTTGTATTTTTATTATTGAATTTGCTATTATTTTTGTTCATTCACTTTGATATTATTTTGAATTGCTGCGATCTGAGTTGGGCACGATCAGATATGGGTTTTTACTATTTTATAGTTGAGCATCACGTTTAATCTTAAGCATCAAGGTTAAATAGCTCTCCTAAGTGGTTTTGGATCCAAATAATCTATTATGCAGCTTATTTTGTTCAAAAAAAGTAGTTTTACCTGCTTTTGGTCCACTTTCAACAGGAAATCGGCATTGACGCTGTCGAGAGTGGCTGTTATGAGCCTTGATACTCACTCCCTTTGATGCATTCTGGGCTACGGATGGGCAAAAGTAAGGCATCCAAATCAAATGCATATATGCAGCGCGTATCCCGCTTATTGTACTGCGATCCTTGACACGCAAGCCCACGAGTGCTTCACAGAGTTCAATTACGCGGGCATTACGCTCGACAAAAAAACAACTTGTGTTCCTCCCTATTCCGATAGTCGGTCTTATCCCCTGTAGAGTTTAAGACTTTTATCAAGGCTATCTACTAATATAACATAAAATTAACAAAAAAATCAACAATGGGCGCTCATTTTATGGAAGTTTGGTTCCATGATTCTAGCAATGGCCGGCATTTCTTTCACAACGTGTTTCAGTGTACCCCATAATTTCCCTCAAAATCGATGCCCTGCCCTCCTTCCAACAATTTAACCTTGTTTAGTAACGGATTTATAGCTACATCGATACGGTTAGTACGATAAAAAGGATGCACTTTGTGGTTTTTTCGAGCCCAAAACCTGATAACAAGTGATGTTTTAGCACTGTTAAAAAAATTTTTCACCTTGTTATTTACCCCATAATTTCCACTCATAAATGAAGCCCTGCCCTCCTTCCAACGAGTTAACCTTGTTGGAAAAGCTTTAACGGGAGCTATTTAAAAATGTAGGCTAGCTTAAATCTGATGGATAAGGAATGTTTCTTCCCGATAATGATCGTGGCCCCAACTCAAGGATCGCCTGGAGTTGGGGTTGGAGTTGAATTATATTTCAGTTAATTGTTTTTATATCATTATACTTCTTTTATTACTTGATATTTGATGTGCCTAATTTTTAATTTTTTTCTTATTATTTAAATTTCATTCTATCTAATCACAAGCATTGTTCATTTTCATATTTTCAATGAAAAAGACAGTACCTGGCAGAGCTCGACAGTAAAAAAGGTACAAAGGGGACGGATCTGTGACACACAAGAACAGAGTGCATCTCTCTTGCAAAGCGTTTGGGCCAGACTCTACCATATCAGTGCGCCCTATAATTGGTGACCAAATTTTCATTTGGTGAAAATGTGATAATCACAGTGCAGCGGACTGTAAATCGCTTTGATACATTGTGGAAAGCCGCTATATAAAATACTTACATTCTTAAAAAAAAAAAAAAGGTGCGAGACACATGCAGCAACCGGGTTCGAACCCGACAACATTCAGATAAGGAGTCAGCGTCAAATTCCACTTGGACAACATGTACTCTCATTGATTTCTGTAATGAGTAAGCATAAGAGATATTAGTATCAGGTTATAAGAAAGTTTAGGCCTACTGTGTCTGTATACAACATCTTTCGACTCCCAAAACTATTGTCTGAGAGAATAGTGATAATCAAAAGTTGCCGCGGCGGAAGAAATAGAAAAGTAGCTCAGTCAAAGCATGCGTAAGACAGCCCATTTTCACGGTGCGAAGAAGACGCAAATTGTTAGCAATTAGCACCGCCCGGGATACGAATAGCCACTTCGAAACAGAAAATGTCAAAGTAA